>QBDW01005876.1:0-66648 GCA_003261595.1 Maconellicoccus hirsutus | reverse complement strand
GGTTGGGTTGGGTTGGGTTGGGCTCAGCAACGTATTATGCAGTAGGTAATTAGCTATGCAGTTAATCCATGATCTGACTACGCAGCTATACATTTATAATTGAGCAATCAGATGATTTACCGTTCAACTTTTCGGTAACAGTTTCAAGTGCAAAACGACCGAGTAGTGCTGCAGATGTCACACGCCAAAAATTTCTGCCAATAGGAAGCGCGTTATACAATTCCCATCAATCCAAACGCTGTTTAAATTCACGAATCAGCTTTCACCGTAGACTCCAAACGGCACGTACTAATCGTACTAATTAATATAAGCACGCAACTCCACATGTGGGGGTCACGCCGTTTGCTTCTCAACTGCTCACAGCCAAGACATGTAACTCCTTACTCACGAGCTTCTGTACAACTGCCCCTCTGTGTAGGTAAACGTGCACAGAATGGGGAGGGGGGAGGAGGTATTCAAACGCAATTGGCGGTTGAAAACCCTCGCAGGTATTCGAACTTCCTTTGTTGAAAACCCCAACTTCTCCCACGCGATTTATTCTAGTTTTTATTCTGTATTTATCGGAAAAATGTCCTTTTATTTGCAAATTCCACAACCGCTGACTGATTGCGTATGAGTAGAAGAGTATTAACGTGTTTTTGTACTAGATAGTAGATAGTACGGGTACATCTACTCGTGTGTAGCTGTGTGTGTGTACCTAACTACCCAACTACCTACTATACTATGAAGTAAACGTACTCGTACTCGTATAAGCGTTTTATTAATATTTATCTGTATAGTTACTGTTATCGTAATTGCGGTAATTTTGTGGTTCTGCGACGGCGAAATTAGCGTTGGCGTTGACGTTGACGTCGGCGTTAACTTCACTTGCAATCAAGTCGCCTTTCAAAAGTAAACATTCGTTAAAATTATTAAGCGTAGTAAATTTTCAAGTTTTTTTCCGTTAATTTTTGTCGGGTGAAAATTTTTTTTCCTTACACGCTTATTTTTTGACCTTACAAATTGAACATCTGCGTCTTTTCCATTTCTCTAGATTTTTTTCTTTTCTATTTGTTTTTTGACGTTCCATTCGTTTGTGATTTTTAATAAGTTGCGTAGCACGGAATGGACTAAGGGCATGTCTAAGTATCTCACGAGCCGCGAGATACCGCTGTTTCCGTTTTCTGAGGAAACCAAGTGTTAAAATTTTTTCTCAACTTTTGGTAAAGTAAAGTTATTGCGCAACTTTTTCTTCGACGCTACAGATACTTTGGATACTTTTTAACCGAGTGTGGGGTTAGCGCGCCCACCGCGCCGACATTATTACACGATAGAAGTTTGAAAGAAAAATATTACACGGCTTGGTGATTTCTCCTTTTTTTATTTTTGGTTTTTCTTGTTTTCGTATGGCTCGAAAGCGAAGCGAACTAATAAAAGGAGAGAAACGAAAATTAAAACTGGCCATTTTTTTAAGCTAACGCCCTGTACTCCCTGTACTCGTAGGCGCAACATTCAAGTTTACTCATTGCTTTACTCGTATGACGATGCGATGGTTCAGTGCGATGCGGCGAGCTGATATTTCAACAGCATAAACGCTTGCAAAGCCAATAAAGTAATTCTTAAAACAATTTATGCCGGCGTTATTATCACGATACAAGTTTGGTACGACGAAAGAGTTGCCTTTTCTGTGCGCGCCTTAAAACAAGGCAAAAAATTACGTACCAAAATCGACTTTTTAGACATGGTACCCATACCCACCTAATACCCAAATATTATCAAAATCTGCATCCTGAGGCGGATCGCCTATACTTATCTGCCTATAGCCTTTGCAAAATCGGGGTAGTTCAGTTGCGCGATGCATATTACGTAATTTATTTTTAAAAAAAAAAAAAAAAAACTTGTTCACCGAATTTGATTACCAAGTAAAGTGATTTGTAGTATTTTTAACGTTCTTTTACGAGATATAATTGATTTCAAATTTAGATTAAGGCAATTTTAAGAAAAGCAGCGCGCTGGTTCAAGTGAATGTTGTACTGTGCGCCGCCGCCGAGTAAGTAGGTATTCAATTTCAATTTCATTATATCGAAGCTGTTGGTTAATGGTTATGGACTACGGAGTTATTTGATTCGTATACCTGTTACCAAAGTTTTACCTATGTCTACATAGTACATGGTACGTACATACGTAGACGTACGCGTAAGCGTAATAGTGGGACCGAAGATTTGAGAACAACTTGGTTTTAAAAAAATTACGCGAATCCGTAAAATATTTTTGTAACCGATGAGGCGTAAGTTTTATAAGCTGGCCTTGAATCGTAAAAAGAACAGATTCTTTTTATTTTAACAAATTTAATAATATCGCTTCGCTCATTTTATTATTACCGGCTACGGTATTTTTTATTTTCATTTTTATTTTACTTCGTTATCGTTACCGCTGCGGCTTTTTATTCGTTCGTTCGAAATTTTATTAGAACTTTTAACGAAGAAATGCCACTATCGAGCCAGTCTTCATCCTATAAATTACACTTAACGACGAATTAAGTTTTATTGCTTTTTCTCCCCTCCCTCCCCCTCTTATTATGTCTCTCCGTTGCTGTTGTTGTTGTTGTTGTTGTTGTTGTTGTGACGTATTATTATTAAAATTAAGTAATCCGGCGCGATATCGATGAAAAAAAAAAAGAAAGGTAGGGCGAAGATTTGTGGTGCGTGTTAAATTACCGTACCTATACGAATAGTGCATTAGGTAAACACATGACCGCGCAGAAAAAATCCGGACCCAGCGGTAAAACTATACGGACTCGCCTTCTCTCGAAAGGCGCGACATTTTTTTCAGAGTCCGTTATTTTTTAAAAGGGCTTGAAACGCACGCGGCCCCTAAAAAATTCCGAGGCCGTGGGGAAAACCTGCCTCCGGAAGTGCACGTAAGTTGAGTTGTTGTAGGTTGACGTGTGTAAGCGTGCTATGTACGTAGAAGGCGAAAATCGAAAGGCGAGGAAGAATGAAAAAGGAACCGTTACGCTGTTGGCCGCTGCAAAGGCGTGAACGGTTTCTTCATTGTCCTCGTGGCCGGATTTTACGCGCTAATTAATTATCAACGATAATGATTTCGTGAACAGAACGTAATTGTGCGAGATAAAATATACGCGAACGCGCGTCTTTTTAACGAATACGGCGCGAATTGTGACGGCGCTTGTACGAGTGTTTCGAATTCGAATTACCCGCGCAACGTGCTCGAATATCACTTTTGTTTTTTGGCGCAGCATTTGCTCATGCATGAAACGCGCTGCCAAATACTCGTAGTAGGTAACTAGGTGTAGGTACTACCGACTACGTAGTGTATGAAAGTGAGATTGTACGTTGTTTCCCGGTTTCTAATTCCTTTTTGCTAGATTCTTCGCGCCATCGGTGCGTAAAATTACGTATAATTTAGTAGATAGCTACTCGTAGATATTAAGTGGTAGGCAGCTAGGCACTTGGCAGTAGGTACTACATGCAGTACTTTAGTACGTCATTTGCTAAGAAACGTTTATTCCGTTTATAATGTGTAACGTTATCATCAGTTGTCGCTTTTATCAGGAAATGCGAGAACAGAAAAAGGATGTAGTCAAGTCGCAACGGATATTTCCAGCTCGCGCGACAAATTTATAATATGTATTACGTACCGCACGTATAGACGCACAAGGTAGACGTGGTAGTCGCACCACCATTGCGGAGTCGATGTATTACGCAAGCTTACGATGTAAACTTTACAGCGCAGCGTAATCTGTCGACAGTGTAGCATCTCCTTACCCAGACATCGCGGCTGCAAAGATGAAACAGCAGAGATAAGAGAAAGAAAGGGAAAGACGAATAAGAAAAATGGTAGAGAATTAACGCGGAGCCAATTGTAGTCCGTTAACTAAGTACAGGTACCTCTGCCTAGTACCTACTACCTAGCTAGTAGCTACCTACTACCTAGTTGTCACATTAATCACTATATAAAACGTATTAACATATCTCGAGAGATTTCATCCAACTTGGCGCAGTTGAGGTACTCGACTACTCGTATAATAATTTACGAGTAAAAATAGCGACTTGCGAAACTTTCACGCAAAACCGATTCATTCTTATTAAATAAATTGAAAATAGGTACCTACTATCTGGACCTGCCAGATGGGTGGATGTGGATTATGGATATGCAATATAGTGCCTAATCTACGCAACCGTGGTGACGTTGGTGGCACGATGTACGAATTGTTCCTATTCGTAGATACATATACATACTGCAGGCCTCTACGCCTATACTATGTATAGTCGTACGTCTATATTAGCATTTCAACTTTATGCGACTTTTCACAGTTATTCATTCTCGCTGCGAGGTGTTAATTGGCTCGTAGCGTCGCGTCGTCAACTTAAGTTGGCAGCTAGTTTTTTTTCGTGACGTGACGTGACGCGACGCGACGCGACGAAACGATGGCAATTTTTGCGTTGCAGTCGAGCCGGGAATTGTTTAATAATATTCTTACGAAATTTATCCAACCGCCCAGTGTCCCTTGTGGCTAGCCGGCTGCTGGCTGAGTAGCCAAGTGATTAGGGCTGCCATCCAATACTTACTTACTTAAATACCTTCTTAGCTACTTTTACTCGTTATAAGCTCTTTAACTTGCGATTTTCGTTCGGTTGCAGGTTTACCCAACGATCTTAGTTTGTTCTGGCAACAATACCCGTGGATATTCGGAGAAGATATTTGTAAATTGAGAGCTCTAGTTTCCGAAATGTGAGATACGAGTATGATCGAATAGTCGCCACGTTATGCTGCAGTTTAAACATACATAGATACGGTTTGTATTACAGGACTTCGTATACGTCGGTTTTGACCATAGTAGCATTCTCAATGGAACGATATCTGGCGATTTGCCATCCACTCCATTCTTACGCCATGTCCGGTCTGAGAAGAGCTTTACGTATTATTGCCGCTCTGTGGATTATCGCCCTAGTGAGCGCTACGCCATTCGCCATCTACACCACCGTGCATTACATAGATTATCCACCAGGTTGGTACTCGTAATACTCGTACGAGTATTTCGTTCATCGTTTCGCGAATTTCGGCGTCTACAACGAACACCTTTCGCGGTTACAGGTTCTGGAAACATGGTCAGCGAAAGCGCTTTCTGCGCCATGTTGGATGACAATTTACCGCCCAATTTTCCAATTTACGAATTGAGTTTTTTACTTTTTTTTCTCATCCCTATGCTGGTAATCATCGTGTTGTACGTATGCATCGCACTCCGTATCCGACAGAGAAGCAGACACTCGTTAGGGAAACGTGTCGAAGGAGTCATACATGGCGAATCTAAACACACCAAAACTAGAAAATCAATCATCAGGATGTTAGGTACGTGTTCCATCAGATATTTTTACCTTTTAATCACATATGTACGTATAAGGTTTTCTCCAAAAGTAATACTTATTTCTTAGCCGAGTTTTATCGTCGAAAAAAAAAACAAAAAAAAAACGAACAAATCTCAACTCGAAACTAGACGCTTTTTAATTGCAACGTCCTTTACGCAGGAAAAATAATTCCTTAAACTTGTCGCATCGCTTCGAATCGTATTAGCAATGTACTGTGTATCGTGTATGTACTTGTACTAGTACTAGAGTGAACGTTTTTCCATAGAAAAACTTTTCGCTGAGGACGCGGACGCTATTCGTTAAATCGGTCATCGCACGGTTTCGCAAAAGTAAGTCGAAAATCTATCGCTAATTCGGTCACGTTGCACAGCAGTTCGTCGAGAACGTTGATAAAGACTTTGATCAAGTTCGAGTTGGTCGCGGCACGTCAAAGCGTTACGTGTGCGTGGGAAAAAAAAAGTTTGCGATCTGTTCGGGGCTTTCGATTAGTATAAAGAAGATTCACACTTACGAGCGTGTATGTCTTTCCAATCACGGCGCAAAAGTTGAATTTAAAATGGGCAGAAGTGCGGGTGACCGCACCACCATGCCACCATCACCATATGCGCGCAAACAACAGTCGAAGCGCGTTCATGCGAGTAAACCACATTAGGGAATCGTTTTATACTACGTACGCGTAGTATCCGGATATGTACCATTTCTGCGACGCGGCCCGGCCGCTTCGTCTAAATCACACCTACGGGAGTTGCCCGCGCTCGGCACAACCACGTTGCATCGTATTGTCGCGCTAGCACCTTTCTCTCCCTGTCGTCAGCCTCCTGCCTGCCTGCCTGCCTGCCTGCCTGCCTGCCTGCCCACCCAATATGTGGCGTGTGTAATGTGTATCCCTCGCGGCAAATGTGAAACCGCTCCGAGATGTTCTCTAAACCATCGCTTCGACTTTCCTAATAAAGTTAAACGTTTACGCGTTAAATAAATTGTCGTTAAAAAACAATTTTCAGCTATTCGTCGTCTTCTTATTTTTGCTTACTTTTTGTTTTTATACCTTCCAAGGGCTCTTTCTTCGCCATTTTAAACGCCTTCTACCTTTTTGCTTTTCTTTCTTCTTCCATTCATTGACCAGCAGTCTAATGTTTCGTTTATTGAAATTTGTGCTTATCAATTATCCTCGAAATTAGATTCTTTTCTTATTGCTCAATTAGACAATATCCAAACACCTACCAAGTTGCAATTAGTAATCACCCAATATGTCGAACCTTGAAGATAATCAATATTTTTGAATTGGCACAAAGTGTACGTTACCACTGAAGAACTATAATTAAGCTAATTATCTCCTTGCTAGCTAACTGCAGTATACAAGTTAAACCAGAGAAATGTCCCTAATCTCCTTCCTTTTACGTATACCTACGTTTTGCAAGTACATACAGGGTGTTCCAGGGTAGAAGTAAGGCCTTCAACCCTGAAACTATGCAACATAAACTGAGTTTATGTTCTCAAGTTTGCTTAACCTTCGGGCCGCAGGGATAGCGGTATACTCTTTTAAAATTTTTTTTTCAATTTTGTTTACCGATTTCGAATAATATAATACCTCAATTATTACTGAAATAGATAGAAATATGCCAGTTCTTCAGGGAGAAACCGAGAAAGCTTAAAAAAACGGAAAATCTTGCTCGGATATGGTGAAAAGTTTGCCAAGCGAGTACACATGCAAGTCAACAAACTTTGATTAATAATACAACTTTTCCCTATCACCCTACCACCTGTATTTTTTTTGATTTACGTCCGATTCGGGCATACCTATTCAGTTAGACGACCATAGGCTTACCTTTTGCCTTTTTGTCTTTTTCTTAATGGACGCACAAGCGAGTGGCGTGACGGTCGTCAAAAGGTTCCGATAATTAATTTTTCATCTCCGAGAGTTTTACCGCATGCGGTATGCGTGTTGAAAGTCGTCTCGTTGGTCGTTTGTTGCGCCTCAAATACCTAATGCGTCCGGCGTCGAGCATCCTCGATGACCGACGTCCGACGTCCGACGTGAAACCGAAGCCAGTGGCGCACGTTCGCCAACAGAAGGACGAAATGCGAATAAAATTTGCATTTTGTTTCAGCGGCTGTTGTGATAGCATTTTTTCTGTGTTGGGCACCGTTTCACGCGCAACGATTATTATATTTGTATGCCAGAGATACGCCGTACTACAACGAAATTAACGAATGGATGTACTACATAGCCGGCTGTTTTTATTACTTTTCTTCTACCATAAATCCGATCCTTTATAATTTAATGTCGGTAAAATACCGACTGGCGTTTCGCCAAACTTTGTGCGGATATTCAAGGTACGAAAGAAATCGTTCCAGAGATTTGCATTCGAGCTTTCGCGATACCATTATACACACGAACGAGAACACTCATTGGCGTCGATCTTTAACATGGCGGCAGGCGTCGAAAAGATCCATTAAGAGTAACGGTACGGACGTCGTCGTTATGATAGCACCCGTCTCCGTCAACGGCCAACGCTCGCAACGCGCCTCCAGCAATTGGAGAAAGACTTTTTTACGAGTAGCCAAGGTTTCGAAATTCTCCAAAGGTTCGGCCGCAGCTGTCGCCGCCTCTCCCAACCGCGAAGACGATCAACTTTCCTCGTCGCATGTCCAAGACGAAACCCGTATCTAATCCCTTGAACCTGAGCAATGGGCATTTACTGTACGATATGAAGACGAAAAACTAACACGTAATCATTTAATCAATAACCACCAATAGCGTTTGAAAGGTAGAAGCGCGCCTTTGCGATCGCGTCGTAAATTTAAAAAATTATTATTTTTCGTTATTATCAGCGTTGTACTGTTAGGGGTACTTACCTAGCTACCTAGTACCTACTACCTGTACCTACGAGCTCGGATTACGTAAATTGCAGGAGATACGTCGAAACGACGATACGGCGAGCCCACATCGACAACGATAAATTATTTGCGAAATTTCACTCAACTTGTAATCAGTCAAGTACATCCACGTTATGGTCGCTATCGGTAAAACGCGGCGACGATGTTGACGGTGATGCATAATAAATTTCATCTTAACAAAAATACGCAAGATGAAGGGCGATGAAGGGCGAAGGGCGATTATGTTCAAAGCTCTGTCGAGCTACGCGTAACAAAGCGGTCGCAGTTGCAGCTAAAACCATATCTCATTTATTGGCCAATATAATTATATGATAGGCGTGGGTAGGGACTAGGGAGCAAGGGGTACCGCACAAACTACAAAGTAGTCGAACCTACCAACACAAATTTTCTTGTCAACGTCAACCTTCCTCGTTGTAGTGCCTTTGGTTTCACCGTTATTCTCGTCGTTCGGTTTATCGTGTTTTTCATTTCAGTTCGTACAACCATTACGTCTGGTGTCTCTGTCTGCTGTCTACATTATCACTACCGATTAGTACGCATTTGTAATACAGTATTAGCACCGTGTTCGCGTTTATGTCATTTTTCTGACTTTTTGACTTTTTTTACGTACTCTCCCGGTCCCTTGTCCAGTTGTCCCCTATGTGTGCGCGGTATCGGCTCATGGCTAATTGGCTAGCAGCGCATTTCCATTTCCCTATCGGGCACGTCTACGTACTTTAATCGTATTTCGCAGACTAACTTGACTTCATTCCTATTTCCTACCTTTTCTCCATCTAGAATTTTTTGGTTGTTTATACAGTAAATAATTATTTATTAGCTAGTCGTTTATTGTTTTTGTTCTTTCATTTTGTTCATTCGTGTACACGTTTTGATTATCCATGTATTTTATTTGTATTTGTATTTACGTATCTACTACTAGTCTACGCTCCAAATGGCAAAAAGTGTTCATCGAATTTGCATTTTTGGGTGACGAATAAATCAGTTGGATTCGTATAGATAGGGGGTGGGTGAGGCAACCCCGAAAATTGGTATTTTGAGTTTTTGTGCGAGCACAAAGGGGAAAAAAAACATTTTTAAAGTTTTGGTGGGGACAAAAACTCTCTTCACTGTCTTGTAGTAAACACTCCCCTCATTCAGAATATGTGTGAGGCGCTAGGGCCTCCAAAGTGCGTTTTTTCCTCAAATTCGACCTTTTTTTGCGCTATAACGGCCCTATTCATCGCACCTTGGAGGTCCTAGCGCTTCATTGCGACCTTGGCCTAATGATATAAACACATATTCTAAATGAAGGGAGTGTCTGCTACGAGACTGTGAAGAGTGTTTTTGTCCCCACCAAAACTTAACAATTGTAGGGTTTTTAGACTCCAGTCCCTCTTTGTGCTCGTACAAAAATTCAAAATACCAATACCCACCCCAATCTACACGAATCCAACTGATTTTTTTGTCCCACAAAAATGCAAGCTAAATCTGGTTTCTAGAGCACTTTTTGCCGTTTTAAAACTGCAGACCAATTTATGTATACCTATAAATGTAATGTACCTACGTGTACACGTACTTAAGTTATGTACATACTTTGTATCAAATCATTATTTATCGTACCTAGCTACCTACCTAAATTGTAATCGGTGTAATAAATTTCAATTCCGCGTTTTAAAAACTTTCGTTTTTTTTCTTTTCGTCGTCCTGTAAGGTTGACGTAAATAGGTAAGTATACACAATACACAACAAAGTGTATGTACCCGCAGTGATGCCTGCTGCGGATCGTGAAATGTGAGGAGGCTGGATTCGAACAAACTGCAGGGCGGTGCAAGTCTGAACCTCTTTGTTGGTCCAAAAATGGTTGGGATCTTATGGTTAGTTATCTATTCAATAAATGAATTAGCAGTAAGGAGCGAACAACGACGTGGTATTTTTATTTTACAATAAACGAAATAAACGACAACAATAATAACAAACACGAATGACAGAAATAGTAAAAATATATTCGTGTGCTTGTAGAAGTAGGACAAGGGCGCAAGAAAATACCTAGGAATATAAACGAATGGTTGAACAGTATTTCTGGCCGTCGAAGTCGAATTTACTTGTGCGGAACAGGTTTCGCAAAAATGGAAAAGCGCGAGTGCACCACTTACCGCACACGGTCGGTATACGCGGTTCTGGTTGCACGAGACGTATGACATGCGCATTTCAACCGGAAAATAATTTTCTATTTAGCGATGCGGAAAATTCGAAACATGCATTTCCGGAATTCGTCTTTACCTCCATTTTACCTTTCGTTGTTCCGGACATTATCGGCAGCCTAATGCGATGTTTTCTTATGCTGATTTGTTTACCTTGAGCGCATACTGTGCCCTGAACAAAAAAAATCCCATTTTTGGTTACAAGCGTATTTTAAGCATTTTGCGTCGAATTATATGTTGCAGCATGTGAAATCACAAGCGTCGTGAACTATTTAGGTGTAACTTACGCGCTACCGAATTCGGTACGTAAATAAATAGATACCTTTACCTACCATCTATTGTTTTTAGCGAATTGAAAGAAATAAATAAATGAATGAATGAATGAATAAGCCAAAGAGAAAAAATATGAATAGGCTACACATATTGCATATGCGCAGAATTAAAGACGCCAGACGACGTTCCCGCGGTGTAATTTTCTTTTGTTGTTCGCGGCATACCTAGAGCCTGAGGTAAAAAGCCAAGGTCCGCATGCCTTAGCACGTATCACCTACTAATCGAATGCCGCGCCAACATTTTCAGTTCTCGATTTCTGAATACCTGTAGCGCACTTGACTTTTGCGTACTCTGAATAGATAAGAGGTACGTAAATGTACATAGTACACTACACACTACACACTTGCACAGTACATCTACATACATAATTCTCACATACTTATTGGTAGATCTAACGGTTACGAAAGTGATACACTTGCCTCCTTGATGGGACAGTGATGGGGCATTCCAATGGAATCCATAATAGACAGAACTTCTCCGTGTATATTTTCCAATAGTTGACAAGCGTTTTTCGTTCCAATATAATGAACGCCGTTTTTCATTACGTCGTAAGTAACCTGAAATTACGCCAAGAATTGGTTTTCTACCCTTATACTAAATGCGGTCTGTATCGATACGTGAAAATTTTAATTTAGCTTTTTCTTACATGAGCGGTTTTGAAAGTTCGTCTCAGAGTAGAACAACCGTTCAACGTAACCGTGCAGTCTTCGTTTAATACAGGTCCAAAATCATCGGACAATTGAATTATATCATTTTTGCCGCAGTTGCGAAAATAATCCACGTACAACTTGTAACCACCCTATAGTTACAAAAGAAAATGGATAATAATACTAATATGCGCCAATATCTTTCTGACGGATTTTGTAGTCGCGCGATTTATATGACGAGTGTACTTGGTTAGTAGTTAGTACTGGACTACTGGTACGCGAATAAGGGCCAAGCAGCGAGGGATTTATGAGAATAAGATTACTGATGCCATACCAATATTCGGTTGATGGTTTCAGTAGGCCTATACGTATGTCTGTAAACTGTGGTGAAGTACACTTAGGTCTCAGCCGAAAGGTCGAAAAGTTTTTTCAACTTCAACTACGATCGAAATTTAGAATTATGAATAGGAAGAGAGGGTTTGGGGGCAAAGCCCACAACTGCATAAATGAGTAGTGATAACTGATTAAGTTAAGAAATGAAGTGATTCATTTGAGAAGACAGAAGGCATATCAGGCATGATGACGTCACAGAGTCGAAAAAATTTTTCGTGCAGTCGACGTTTCCCCAGATGTGGCGGAAGGTAAGAAAAGAAAATTCAATTTTTTTCCAATCGCCTAACAAAACTGCTTTTACTACTTCCAACTAAATTCGACATATTGCAAACATCACCTTTGTAAGAGGAATCACTGCTAAAGTCACTATCCGAGTCATTAGCGGGATTGCGAATTCGCGTTCAAATTTGGCATCGTTTGTATCTGCTAAAGGTACATTGGTATGAGAAACTTGCAATACAGCATTTGTGAACGCGAATCGTGCGGTGGCCCGGTGGACATTATATGATACCATGGCGATACTTTATATGCGAGTACAAAGTACACCATTCCATATACTTCGCACCTAAATCTGAAGCATCGCCGTAAACAGCCTGCTACAAATTTATCGCTTGTTTCACTATTACAGAGACGAGTAAATTTACCAAACGTTTGTTAGGAAATAAAACTCGTCCTTGGAAATCGATCTAGGGACGAAGCTAGTGTGGTATACGCGTATAAAAATATGTACATAACATGAATGGCTGTGGGTCGGTTTCTGGAAATGCGATTGTTTTTTTTTTTTTAGTTTCACCGATAGAATCTGTATTTTCATAATGTGTCCACTGTTCGCGGCACATATCGCTTCCCCGGGTCGTCGTCTATAAGTATAAAAATCGAAAGTCTAGCGCCTAATTAAGTAACGTGGAAAATGGAAATTTACATGCATGAACCAGTTGATTAATTGACATTTGAATTTATATCGATAATGCGTTTCCAAAATGCTGGTTCATCTCCTCGAATCGTCGCATGTATGATGTAATAGCCAATAGGTATACCTGATTCCCTACCTATACCTATACCTATACCTATACCTAAGTAAACGTAAAAATGATGAGACGATTTTTCTACATAATTATGTATGTAGCTCGTCTTTCGACAGTTTCGAAGTGCGAGCATATCGCGCAATTCGTCCCTTGTTATCTTTATCTATCTGTCGCGTTACAGCTGCTTAGTTTTTCACAAGATTGTTTATCTTACATTTTATTAGTACACTTCCGCAGTTGCACAGTTCTCATACTCGTACACTACATACCAGTAGGTATTATCAGACACATATCTCGTTATACGCATGGCATATCGCATCTTTTTCGAAGAATAAAGGAGGAGAAGAGGTTGTGTAGGCTTGTGCCTAAAAAGAAAACGTACGCTATGCACCGAACCTACTGGCTTCTGGCTAAGTGGCTAACTGGCTACCGCTTTTGATAAGTTTCAAGTAAGTTTTCGTTATTACAGCTGAAATAATCGTACGATGTGTTGGAACGAATGTTGGAAAATTTTACAAAAATCCTAGTTTCAAGGTGACTCTTTGCAGCTTTTCGCATTCGTCTGCGTACACTCGTAATACGAGTATACTCGTATAAACATAACAATATAATTATCTACATTTGTAGTACGAGTACATGTGTACATGTACGTATGTAATGTACTGTATGTAGGTTTAGGTTTACGTAAATGTACGAATATGTAAGTCTACATACAAATATGTACTATGTATTTCTATTTGCGTAAGCGTTTGTATTTCGCTTTCGCGTTTCGCTTACTGCGGAGAAATTAATAGGGGTAATTGTTTTCTTTCTAGTTTTGTTTCGTTTTTTTACACACTTGAAAGGTCGTTAAGAAAATAGGCGTATCATTAAATTACGCGTACATGGTATACGCGAATAATCTCGTAGGGTACAGCACG
Organism: Maconellicoccus hirsutus; assembly: GCA_003261595.1. Taxonomy (NCBI): domain Eukaryota; kingdom Metazoa; phylum Arthropoda; class Insecta; order Hemiptera; family Pseudococcidae; genus Maconellicoccus; species Maconellicoccus hirsutus. The sequence continues at coordinate 52,883 of QBDW01005876.1, read as the reverse complement.
TCGTTGCGTCGTAAGTTTCGAAGATGTTGAAACTTATAAATTAGGCAGAAGGATAGAAGGTGGATACCAGATTACAGTAGTACTTAATACTTATACTTACTTACTTAGGTGTACTATGTGCATACGCGTACAGTATATTTATAAAGCGACAAGTGTGTGTAGTGTCTAGTGTGTAATGTACGTACTACGTAGCTAGCTACTAGCTGTAGCTAGGTAGTAGGTACAGGTAGTAGGTATTAGGTAATCATCATCGGCCAAGTCAAGTACATACGTACAAATATAAATTAATGAACATAAGCGAGGAGTAACACTGAAGAGTGAAAATAACTACATACGAGTACTTACGCAAGCGTCGACACTTGGCATAAAAGTCGAGCTTAACGCGACGATGACGACGGCGGCAGCGGTGGCAGCTGCGGCTGCCGTGGAGAAAAACACGCTCGGCATTTCTATTTCTCGCTGTTAACCGAAAGCTCTTTACTTCGACACTGATATTTGATTACTGATGAGCCGTCATCTTTATATGACAAAAAACGTCACAATGTCACACGTACGAGTACAAAAATTCATCAATACCATCCTATCGCTATTATTGTATTACGAGTATTTATACCTCGAAGCGAAATAACCATAAACTCATTAAGATAGGTAGACGTACATCTATATCTATACTGTATGTATAGTTTTAGTCGTGTACTCGTACGCGTACAATATTCAATACACCTGCAACATACGCGCATACACGCCGAATTCTTGATTTTGTGAAAGTGAAACGTCGTGGCCGCGGTGCGCGGTGCGCGGGACGCGGTGCCATGTCGTCGAAAAATTGAAATTCTGCCCTCGGACGAATGCCGTGAAATTTTAGATACGTTACTTCGAAAATACGTATCCTCCTATTTTAAAATGCTCTCGATCGTCATCTGTTAACATTATTTTGTACAAGTTAAAATTTACGAATGACTACGGTTGTTGGTAGTTGACAAAATTCGCATCGAATATTCGTCGAAGTAAGTAGGTGTCGCCGTGTAGGTATTAGGTAAGTACTAAGTATGTCTACGTACTAAGTACAAGCCGCCCCGCCACAAAGGTGGTTCCATTTGACGTACTTGACTAGGTATTTCTACTTACGTATACATGTTCTTAGCTATTTAATTTACTCTCTCAGCAGTTCAGCGTACGAGTATTATGATATAGTACATAAACAAATGTGTATATATTTTTTTCATCCGCATAGTACATAGATCCAGATAGTACATAGATACTCGTTGATACACATTACGTTACAGTTATATGCACATGTACGTACATTGTACGTATGTAAGAGTTACGAGTACATGCTACGAGTATAGTTATCTAGACGACAAATACAACTTTTCGCATTTTCTTTGGCTTTATGTTTGAGTTTCTCAAGAAAATACAATTTTACAATGACAACGCGTTGAGATGTTTATGATGAAACTTGAACTATCATAAGAATTATAATTATATTCTGTAATAAAGCGTAGACTTATACCTAAACCTAAACGCATTTCAGTTATCAGCATGACCGCGTTCTGCCGAAATGCCGATGCGACGACGCGACGCTTGCGAGAAAACGAAACGATGCGTCGACAATATATGTTTCCTAAGAGAATAAGAAGTGGTATTGTTTGGGTTTAAGGCGCAGCATCTCTTTTCGGCGACGCAACGACGACGACGATGCGACCGATGCGAAATTACATAATAAGTAAGTTTTTACACGTGTAGACTTATACGAGTATGTACGTGTTACGTTACCTACGTCAACAAGTACCTGACTTGTAGCTACTAGCTACCTGTCCCTAGGTACCTAGTACCTGCCACCTACACCTACTATCCACACCATACGTAGCAAAAGCACAAATTTACGTTGCAAAAAAATCTATCAAAAATAAACTTTTTAATACCTTTACTTCCACTTGTGCTTAAAGTCTGCACGTTTCCTCCTTTTCCTTCGCGTTTTCCTATAGAATATTACGAGCAGAATTAAGTGATGGAAAATTGCAATTTAGGGCCTGTTTACATGGACGCGTTTTACGCGCGTTTACAATTTCTATACGATTACGTCTGCCTGTTTACGTGACAACGCGTTTAACGCGCGTTTTTTCCGCCGACGGAACGCAAGAAACAATATTTTAGGTATTGTTTTTGGTGAAAAGATGTTTTTTGAGAAACTGATGGTACAGGTGCGAACATACTCTAAAATCTGCTTACATGAAGCAGACCACCGAAGGTATAGATACAGATAGGAAAGATTAAAAAAACGCAAAAAAAACGCGACGTGTGTCCATGTAAACAAGCCCTTACATATATAGTTTTTATAAATTCTAAAAACATCGAATACCGAAATTGTAATTTTTCAATTTGAAAGTGAATCGATGAGACCAAAATTTGATTTTTTATTAAAGAAAATGATGTTCAAGTCATTGCTGCCGTTTTTACAATGAAACCGAAAAAAAGTAATTTATTTTCTCGGAGCCCACTATCAATGGGCCACCCGGTGGGAGCTACCTACTACCTACTCGAATCATTTATCCTATCAACGATTAACATAATAAGTATTTTTATGGATTTTATCAAAAAACAAACGAGCATTATGGCCTATTGATATTATACTTACTACTTAGTACTTACTACTTACACACACTATGTAAGAACCATGTATGTAGTAAGTACACGTTACGTACTTGTGTACAGTACGTGCGATATACGTATTTACGTAGAAAACGCTCGTCGCTATCGAGTTTAGAATCGGTTATCATTCAGAATTTTTTTTTCCTTCCTCATGTAGCTTGTTTCTCAAACGCGTTTTTCTTTTTCCGGTCGTTTCGACGTACTTAAACGTATACAGTCAAGATAATAATTCTATAAAACATCCGAAATCGAGGAAGTTGATATCAACGATAAATGATAACGAAATGATACATACGTCGAGTCGAGATAGATAATTAAGGCAGATTTAAACTTGTACCATGTGTCACAGCCACACTCACAGTCAAAGGGTCAGAGTCGGGGCGAATGTTTTGCATCTCTGCTTAATTTACGCGCGAGATTTATTATCCGAGAAAATGAAAAATATCTGCAGTTAAGTTGCTTGAAAATTCGCCTGCGTCGCCTCGTATCGCATTCACATCTATTCGAGGTGCATACAGTACGTTTTTTAGCCGACTTCCTCGAAGCTACTACGAAACATGTTACATGCCAGGAAAAGAATAACGAACACGCGCGTCATATTGCCGGTGCTGGGCAGCGGGGTATTAGGTAAAGTATGGTAGGCCTATCGGCGATTCGAAATTATTACATACGGTACATATTTCACGAATGGATAAAAATTTGTCATACGAAGACAAAGACCGCATTGGCTCTGCTTAATTACATATCGCGTAAACAAACACTACTATACGTTGTCATCTGCAGTTTGTTGTTAGCTTGTTACGCGTATCTTATCGACATGGGCATGGTCGCTTGGGCGTGCCGAATTATTCAGAATAATGCGATAAAACGCGTACGCTACACTACGAGACTTGAGCCTCGTGTCCATAATAGCACGTATACTCGTATGTACAATGTACATAGTGACTGGAACAAATATGTCCTGGATTCCCAATTTCCCTCAAATGTAGCAAGGCAGCCGATGTTCTCGTTGAAATTTTGATAAATGAACGCAGCCAAGGACAATCGATGAATCCAGCAAATAAGAGAAAGGAGAAAAATGTTTCAAACAAAAGTTCTACAGCATCAAAAAGTATTCAATTTTTGTCCTATTCATTATTGCAGCCGGTTTGATATTTCACTAGTAGAAGAAATTTTTTCTCAGAGATGTTATTACAACTTTGTTTCTCAGCGTTAGTCGTGAAATAACGAACCGGTTGCAAAAATGAGTTCTACGAAAAGTGAACCATTTTTGATGCTCTACAAGTTTTGTTGGAAAAATTTTTTAATACCTACTTACATATGTAATTTTTTCAGGGAGTTATCTATAACCGGTTGCAAATTTTTTATGCCCCCGCCCTCCAATAAAATGCGCCTCAAAAGAGAAGTGCAAAATCGGTGGGTTTTTTCGTCCCCCTCCCCTGGAAAAATAAAAGGTACCGTGTGGGACTTCTGCGACACACTGTATACTATGTATGTATACTACGAATAAGTATGTATATATAATATGGTGGGCCGAAAAAAATCGGGGATCTTCAATTTGGCTGAAATTTTAGTTTGTGGTAGTGTTTGAGTTAAAACCGCCCCATATAAATTTTTAGCCCCCTTGGTCATCCCCAAGTGGAGCTATGACCCCTCAAAGTATGACACTTTTTGTAAAAATCGCCGTTTTTCGCGTTTAAAAACCCAAAAAAGGGTATCAGTAGTATAGGGGCAGGTCTAGGACACCAGGACAATTCATTAAAATATACCCTAAATCTTTACCAAAATCACAATTATAAAATTTTCATAAATTTCTAAGCAGAAATATCCTTCATTTATCTACCAAAAAGCACCAATTTTCATAGTTTTTCCCTACTATTTTATGGGGGCACAAGCGTTCAGCTTAGTGAAAAATTTTTAAAATCAAATATTCACCAGGGAAAAACTAAAATATACCCTATATTTTAATGAATTGTCCTGGTGTCCTAGACCTGCCCCTATACCACTGGTATCCAATCGAGGGTTGCTGGGGTGCAACTGAAGCCGACTGTGGTATGAGTTTTTCGTTTGGAAAAGATTTTTATCATCGACTTTCTAAGTGAAAGTTCACAGATTGGTGTTTTTATAGGAAAAAATTGCCAAATTTTGTTTTCTCTTCTGAAATTGGGTCGTTAGAAGTCACAAATTTGATGAATCGACTAGTGCCCATTGAAATGCGATCGAAATTGAAAATTTGCGTCAGTGCTGCCATAAAAGCGCATCCTACGTCATCTAGCCTACGTTGTGTGTACCGTGCTGGTCTGTAGGTATAATGCTGCATTGCTGTGATTGAAGTACCGTACCTATTATAATACGTCGTATTTATGATGGAGATGGCGATGGCAATGGTGAATGCGACGCAGGGCGACGCAACGCGGCGCGGTGAATACGGCAAAGAAGACGAGGACGCGCGATTCGAATTACGACGCCTAATAATCGGCGGCGCGGCGCGGCGCGGCGCGACCGAGAAGCATCGAAACATAAACGAGTACGAGCGTAAGTAGTTTAAAGACCGAATAACAACCACTCAACGACTGATGAAGGCGAGTCGCGAGTTATGAACGCGGTGCCAGCTCATAGTTGCGCCTGTGTCTAACTCGTCGTATGTCCACTCCATTAGTCTTGTTGTATGAAATCGACGTACCGGTTGTGCATGTTGTGCGTCTGCATGGTGTTCGCGCAGCTTATCTGGATGTTTGCTCACTCGAATTAAATCTTCGGTTTTGTACATCAGACGTACTCGTATTTACATGCGACCACGTAATAATTTACTTCGATACGAACGAGCAACGGAGTCGCGGATCGTGAAATAGTGTCGTCGTGTCGGTGTGAAACTGTTGCACCTAGCTAGTAGCTACTTAAGTGGAAGTACCAAGTTCCTACTGCGTGTGCTTGATTATTTATTGATAGTTGTTGGTGCTCGATGTTTGCGTCGGTATTCGCAAAATCCCGATTCCAGGGTTGCGTTTGACTGCGCCTTACGTGCAATCGAAATGATAATTTTTCTTTCATCTTTACGAAGTTGCTTGCTCTTATTAATGAGAAATGAAAATCGTGCTTCGTCTGCTGTTTGTGTTGTGTTCACTCGGTTTGGTCTCAAGTGAGTCATCTTTTCATCTAACTTAACATACGAGTAATTAAGCATGCAAATATAGAGGTACATGCGTAGATTGGCGCGTACATAGACAAGTAACTACTCGATTTATGTTGTTCGTTTGTTTGTAAAGTATGATGATGGTATAGGATAACTGTGAAATCTGTTCGTAAATATCTGGCACTTAGGTACAATGTCTAAAGATAGTCTAATTCGTATACCTAACCTAATACATACAGTACGTCTACGTATTATAGGCTACCCGCTACCGAATCTCCCTCTGTTTTATATCGCATTATTATACGACTGATTTATGAAATTACAGATACGCACGCCTTCTAATCTATTGCAAGTGTGATAACCGATAAGCTTACTAAGCAATTTTCCCCGTAAACCAATACGGCGATACCCCCAAGCTATTATACATATACCTATGTACGTACTCACGTACTCGGAATACTCGTCTATGCGTCATTACGACCCTGCCTGTTCATTCGACTCGACTCCTCGACTCACTTATCAAATAGTGCTGCAAACAACAAATTATCACACTACAGATTCTTTTGTAAAAGGAATGTAAACATATTTGACGAATTAATGATAAGTACATGCAGTAGGTAGGTAGTATTGTACTCAGCTACGTGCTACGGTTGAGTATGCAAAATAAATGACATAGGAATAGAAGTTGCCCACATTAAAGGCGGACGTTTCGCTTTCCGTTCGGCGATTATAGTATGTTATGCACATGTACATACTGTATGTAACGTATGTAGAATCCCCTTCCAAAATTATCCTATTCGTGTGTATGTGTTCAGTATTCATTACCAGCCATACTATCGACTACATGAGATATCAGGTATTTGGTAGCTCTAGCTCTAGCTCTAGCTCTAGCTCTAGCTCTAGCTTGGTATAGAGAGCGAAATACGTCGTAGGTAAATCGTAGAGACGAACGTAACGACATACATCTAGCAGCTCGCCGAATGCAGGTTACAGGTTACACTTACAGGTATCGTGCGCATTAGTCATCAGTCATCATTCGAACGATCGTGACGTAAAAACCTTATTCAACGAAACTGGATACGCGAATCCGGTCCGCTATTTGGGCATTCCCTGTTCGTGACATCATCGTCGTCGGGCCAAGTCCGTCGACGTCATCGAATCGTGTTAATTTCGGTTTCGCCTTCGTGGTAATTTCAACGTTGCGTCCAGTTGCGCGTGATTTATTTCACAAATTCCCGACGACAACGGCGACATGGTACGCGACAACGCTAAGTAGCCTATGAAATGGTCTCGAAGAATAACTTGCGACGCGACATTCCCTTCGCTGAAGTATCGAGACCGACTACCGAGTTAGGAGCCATTGTACGCGTACGCGACGATCCGTAGTGCCGCAACCCAACTACGGATACAATTAACACGTGACATTTGAACCCTTGTCCTTTACTCCGGCATGCGTTACTGAAAAATTTCATAATTAACCTATCGTTAATTACGGCAAGCGTTATCTCGTTAATGTGGCGCCGTCCCGTCCCGCACCGCCAATCCCCTAACGTAAATAACGCGAGTCCAGTTCGGTACTACTCGTAAGTATTAAGTAGCTAAGTACCAAGTAGTACTGGCTAGCTGTAGCTAACTATCTACCATACAGCATACAGCTAAATAATACGGATTTTTTTTGTAGAGAAATTTCAATTTGAGGTGGTGCACCGTTTTATCATTTTTACCGTCCATTTTCCCTATTAGTCAGGGAGCCCACATAGAAGGGTGCGGCGCTCCAATGCCGATTTGACGGGACATATGTTTTTTTTTTTTTTTTTTTTTTGAAAAGAAAGTTCTAGGGAATATATTGAAGTAAAAATAAAAAGAAATGAAGTGGGGACAACTTAAAAAACGTTTGTCAATTATGGAGCAAATACGTACATACTACATACATAATATGGTAAAGTTTACTCGCGTTTTTCTCGTCAACTTTACATTCTACATGAATAATGTCAGTACATAACTCGATGTATAGGAAATTTTATGAGGAACATTTTTAGTTATTATTAATTTTTTCTTACACTCACTTTTTCCCTCTTAAAAGCCACAATGGTCATCTGCCAATCAAAAAGACCGCCATTTTGTAAGTTGCTCGCACTTCATTTTTTTGATTTTCACTTTAATATGTTGCGTAGGACTCCCTCTTCGAAAAAAACATGTCCCGTCAAATCGGCGGGGGGATGCCATTCCCTTCTATGCCGGCTCCACGACAGCTTCATTTATTTCGTTTAAACAGGTTGAAAGGAAGGGAAGGGAGAGATATTTATTTTGCTTTGCGGGGTACGTGGAAGCATATAAAAACCACCTTTATGAAAATTCCAAATTTTACACACTCCCCTCAGACCTTTACCATATCTATTGTACGACCAAAACCTATACAGTACGAGTACGTAGTATGTACATTTACGTATGTTTTGTAATGAAAATGTGGCGTATGATTTACGATTCGTATCGTTTATGTTGGTAATTCCCAAAGCAGACTCTCAGTTTTACATTTTTATACGTGGGTATAGATATACTACATACAGTATATACGTATGTATAGTCAACTGTGTCAAATCAAATTGCGTCGATGACAATTTTTATTTGTAATTTTAACCTCCCTTAGGAATTGTATTTTTTTTTTTTTTTATTCCTTTCGTGATTAATTTAAACCACCGATTAAAAAAAAAAAGGAAGACCCGCGTCGACACATTTACCAAAGCTTTTAACGACAATTCTCCCCCCCCCCTTCATCGATAACTTTTTCCCTCTTCGAAAACAAAAAATTTATATTTAAAAATATTCCAATCCGTAACCGCATCGGGAATTTTTTGGGGAATTCACATGTCAAGTTTTTCGAGTATCGCAGAGTAGGCTATAGAACCTATTTATCAGCTCTTGTTATGTATTCTGAGAAACCGGCTCTGTTTTCGCAGACGAAATACCCGCTTATATCACCGGCACGAGAAACTGGTTTTCTTCGCAACGAAATGTTTACAAAAATTATGAATAAAATCGCTGCAAGGTGTTACTTGAGCGATGGCGAAACAATTCGACACCGACATGGGTATCACCTTCAGTAGTATGTAATGTACCTATGTACTCGTACTCGTATTATGCCTGATCCTGACTCAGATTTTTTCGGATTTTATATTCATCTATTCAATAACCAATAAAAACAAACTGTTCACATTTTTTCAACTATTTTTGGTAACTCAAGATTTTTGTAAAAAATTCAACCAAGATTCAATGCCCACGATTCTATTTAAAACTGCTCTTACACGAGCACTTGAACCTTAATATTTCAGATACCTATAAACGCTAATATTTTCACAAATTTTCTAACTCAGATTTTCATAAAATTAAATCAACACTAACAATAATTCTATCTAAAACTGCTCTTACATGAGCACTTAAACTTGATCTTTTAGATATAAACAGAAACACCAACATTTTTACAAATTTTCTGACTCGGATTTTTTATAAAATCAAATCAACGAAAAATCAACAACTATTGGACTCGAATCGTACGCGTATTACGGTTTACCACGCTTCATTTTTGATCATCTACACAACGTTAATAATACTTAACCGCTAATAAACTTATTTTTCCAAACGGTCTTATCAAAATTTATCTGTTTTGCGAATTAATAAAATAAATAATCGGGTTCGCAGAAACGATGAGTGTTCAAAAACGTAGATTTCCGTTTTGACGTGTACATGTACAATCTACAATGGTACATTGTACTCGTAGATGGAGCATGCCATGCGATAATTAGGTAGGTAGGTACACGAGATGTAATTAGATGCGGGATTTTTTGTATGTACGTATGTATTGTGTACTGTGTAGTATATGCTTGTATGTACATTGTACATTTACAGACATAGATAAACGAATAAAGATAACAAATTAGGCCTATTTTTATAATTACGGAGCGTCGATGGTTTTCGGAATACCTATTGGAATATTTTTAAATAGGTAACTGTTGAACACAAAAAACCTAGCATAAGAAATATCCACACTAGAATAATCTAGACAAAATTCTCTTTTTCTCAGAAGAAACCGTACATTTCTATCTAATTTACTAATTGATGTAAGTAATTATTCAAAATCGTTAAACGAAATTGAAAAAAAAAAATTAAAAAAGTACGTATACCGACCGCTGCCCTTGCGGTTTGGCGTTTAGGCAAACGTGCATACATAGACTCAGTTTATGTTGCACAGTTTGTGGGTTGCACGCCTTACTTCTACCCTGGGAGACCCTGTATTCGTGTCTCGAATATCAGTCTAGTTGGCCAAATAAAACATTGGATGTTTTTTGTTTTTTCACACTGCACGTGATTGTGAAACGTTGGGGTATTGGGGTTGTTGAACGTTACTGCGGCTATGAGACGTCTAAGGCGGAAAACAAAGTTGCTTATTTTGCTTTATTATTCGTACAAAGCTATGTATATGGTTATGGATGAACGTTAACCTCGATCTGTTTAATGATGTTATGTTACAGATTTGAAGATACTACCCGAAGAAACTGAATTAACTATCGAAAAAAATGCTTCGTTGACGTTGATTTGCAATGATGACGGACCGATTAAGTGGACTTATCCAGACGGTGTAAGAAAGATATTCTTAATAAATGTTTACATTTTCGCATAGTTACCTACTTCCTACTGCGTAATGTACTTCTTGCCACTTTGGCCATGCGGAATATCAAGTTTGTTATTCGTATCGTGTTCTCCGACATACAAATAGTATAACCGAGGAATTTATGTACTTAGCGCATTTCTGTTGGTATCGTTAGTCACTTAGGGGTTGAATATGAAAAATAGATGAACGAATTCGTTTACCTAATGGTTTGTTAATCGGCGAGTAAGCAAAGAGCGTTAATAACGCGTAAGAGAGTAGAGTGTACCTAAAGAGTGGAAATTGGAAAAACACAGCGTCAAGGAATACTCGTACTTGTACTCGTATATTTATCACGACGAATGACGTTCGTGATTTTTGCCACCGTCTTCCTCTCTTTCTTTCTTCGTCTTTTTTCATTCCATTTACGAGAATTACTTATACGACGAGTACGTAGGCCGCAGTATAACCGAAGCAAAACGGCCAAAAAAAAAAGAAGGTAACTTCTTCGCTTGATTTCTGTCTTTAAAAGGCGAGAAAAATGACGCCGAATTTCTCACCTGCGCGACTTACGTTGTTACGTTTGTATTTTAATTTTAATAATTTGTTTTCACCGATGGCCTGATGGGTTTACTGTTTGTTTCTATAGGAATCGGAAAAAAGAATTGCCGAAAGTGGAAATGAAAACGGTACCTACGAAAGTCGTCTGACTCTACATGCGACCGACTATTTAGATACCGGATATTTCACTTGCGAGTCGAAGGGCAACGCCAGTCGAAATGCGAAAATTTATATATTCGTATTCGGTAAGACGCGATTTACGTTCTTTTGTCGAAAATATCGAGTTCGAGCATCTAGCGTCTCACCAGCTGCTGCTATCCTACGCAACATTTTATTTCGCCAGCGTGACGTCCTATTTACGTAATTCATGTAGGGAATCATTTTCAATGATGTATTGTATACCCGTTACCCACCCAAGTACCCTACTACCTAGTACCTATCTGCACAACAAATTATCCATTTTACTTACGAATGTTGAATGAATTGAAGACCAAATTTCTCAATTTTCAGTTGTTTCTACAACGAACAATAAAAATGCACGTAGGTAGTAGGTACCGCATCTCTCTATACCTATATTTTTTTCTCGACCCTGCAAAGAGTGAAGAAATTAATTTTCAAGTTACGCGTGCTATTAATGGCCGACGAAATTAAGGAGGGAAAAATTTTCGTCATCCGAGGTTGTTCATAGTTTTGACCCGTGGTCGCATACGACGAAACCTCAAATTCATGTTTGTACAAAGCTTCGCTTTCAATTTGTCGAGTATTGAGAATTGCAATATTATTGAAAATTTTCCGAAAATTTTTTTTGTCCTCGTATAAAGTACAAATCATATTTATTGGCGACTCATTGGCGATGCTGAATTGAAAATTAGTATTCGATCGGTATATTTATCGAGAGTAGGTAGCCTACTAGGTTTTACAATAGGGATAGATAATAAATCATTTTTTTTTTTTGATGCAGACGAAGATAACTTAATCGCGGTCAATGATTCGCTGGTCATACTTCGCAGCAAAGTACACGAAAGCATTATAGTACCTTGTAAACCGACTTCGCCGGAAGTAAACGTCTCTTTAACGGGCGCCGATTTCGAGGTAAGTGAAAAATATTTTTCGCGGGTAGATCGTAAAAATGGGTACTATATCCATAGTACCTGCTACCTAGCTACGTAGATACTAGCTACCTATCTACCTACAAGAATAATATATTTATTTGTACTTGGCTAAAATTATAATTATACACGTAGAAAATATTATACTAGTTGATTGGTTAACGACATGCGTCGAATAATTTTTCTGATCGCTTGATTTTTCATTCATTAACCAAAAGGTTCATGGGTCACTTGGCTAACTTGACTTCAACTAAAGGTGTAGACGTAGTAGCTAGCAACTAGCGACATAGGTAGACGTACTAGACTGGAATAAAGGTCTGCCTCTGCCTAGCTAATCTCTTACGCTTGATACCTAAGAGCTCGATAAACTCGTACGTAGTACGTACGTAACTACGTATGAACTCGTAAATTTACACACGCATTACATTCGCTCGCTCATGCACCGCACAGTACGCTGCGCAGGCTATAAAATTAACGCACATCTATCAAAACAATGATAAGCAAGTTAAGAGTAGTGGATAGTAGCCACTAAGTAGAGGCTCGGGACGCAGAAAAATTGCTTTTCATCTCGTATCTAATTAAATCGAACTTGTCTACATACTACTAACTAGTAACTAGTTAACTACTACGCGTATATTTGGTACTCGTATGTACTATGTAGTAGGCAAGTAGGCATGTAGATGAAGTACTCTATGCACCTAGCTACCAACTATGTATGTAGATATTTTGTGTCATTACCGGGAACGATGTTACGAAATTGAGCGTAGGAATTGAGTAGAATTTTATACTGTACACTACGTCCGGTTGATCTTAGTACCCCGGAGCGCAAAAATCTCATCGTCACAGATAAGTAATACAAATAAATTATTTTGAACCCTAATCGATGTCTATAAATCGTTATATTGATTAAAATGAAGAATTTAAATTGATATTAATAATTTAAAAACGAAAAATAACCATTAATAATCGATGATTTACTTTTTTCGTACGTTTTTGTGTGCTGTAATTTGCACGCGCTGACGTCCCCATTTACGTTGTTTGTAATCCGTGTAAGTGTGGCCACTTTTTACGAGTCGCGTCAGCTACGTTGATGGGATTTTTGCGCTGGCGCTGACGCTGACGCTGAGGGGTACTAAGATCAACCGGACGTACTGTACATAGATGACGACGTGCAGTACTTAGGTACCTAATTCCTACCTACCTTCTACCTTGCATCTAATTACCTATACCTACATCGAACACACACACACACAGCACTATGCACTATGCACGTATACTCTCAGGCTCACAGCTTCACAACTTCGCAGCTTCTTGAGTTGTGAGCTGTCGCTTTGCCGACACGGACTCTGATCATAGTCCGTCAGGTTTAAACTGGCGACCGAGTTTTCGCGGTATATCGTATTTCTAGTTATACGGTGACAACCGATGAAAACAGCTGTTTGCGTAACGAGAACCAATAAGCTACGCAACCATCCTTTTTGCCCGCCAATTTAAGTGGTGGATTCCGGATTGTACGAGCGTTACGAGTATCGTCAATTTGTCTAGCGTTGTAGCATTTACTGCATGATTAACGAACTATTATGTGTCGGCTATGTGATAGTGATGTACTACGTACTACGCAGTACGTAGTACGTTACGTATGTCTATGTATATCAGCGCGATAAGTGTATTCCTTACATATGTAGTCGACAGTCGTGTACCCTGTGGTGAAGGAGATGACGATGGCATAATACAAATACGTAAACACTTGACACCTACGTGTACGCGCTGGCGACAATTTTTATTATTTAATCGATCATCTGTTCCGAGAAGTTATTACGCTGCAATTAACGCGGCACAGTAACGTTAACATGTTGGCAAACTTTTCAAAACTTACGAGAAATTTCCCATTAATTTACGATTACGAGGTTACTTCGGAAAAGTTGGATTTACAATTTGCTTCTGTTAGTCGAGTCGCGTCATTTTAAAAGAAGAAAAAAATTTCGCCTACGTCCTCGTACGACGATATTTATATGTAAATGTATACTGTATGTACCTATGTATGTAGGTAGGTAGAGGTACTAGGTAGCTCTAGCTGAGTACGAGCACGAGCTACGAGTAATATTCTGCGATCGGAGGCGAATGCTACGCAAATAGGCTGCAAAAAAGAAGTAAAGAAGGAATAATACGTAATTATGAAAGAGAGTCGGAAGCCGTTGTAAACATGTAGGTGAAAACCACATTCGAAGGTCAAAGGTTTACGTTTTTGTGAGGGGAAAACTAAACGGAATACGCAGAAAGGTACTCGTATTTGAAGTAAGTAAAAGAAGTATCCGCGCCAAAACGCGCGTCGCATTTTAATTTGCCGATCGTTGATTAAAGCGTACGCAACTACGCGATACGCACCTATTAATCGGCTAACTACGTAACTAGCGCGTTCAGAATTAGATATCGACTCGTCCAGCCGTGCCGTGTCCATAAAGCCGACGAAAAAGTTCACACTTCGGTATTTTTTCTTAATTTCTCTATGGCCGCTCGTTTGAACAGAATAGCGTAAGCCAACCATAGTAGCTTCCTGCCGTAGATTGCGTGTGTTTACTGCGTACCGTGTATCAGCTATTGCTATTTGCTACACATAGGCCTGTGGTGTATGGTATATCCTGTATATGCAGTATAGTACATATATGTATGTTAGTATCGCGTATCAACAACTTACAGTTACGTAGATACTCGTATATCGTCACGAAAAAGAAGGAAATTAATCAGCAGACATATTGCCGTAATTTGTACTCGTTTCGCAATCGCCGGCTGCGGCTGCCATCGGTTCGATCGTTTTTCGTTTGGCACGTGGTCATTTTAGTACAGTAGCAAACTGTAATTTTTTGAAAGAAAGCTGCAATTCGTGAAAGAAGTACGAATTTTAGTACGATGAATATTGATACAAAAACAAAATTTTCGAGACTGGGAGGCATTTTTGCTCTCCTCTTCTTCCCCTTCTGCGCAACTACGAATTCTTGAAACAGTCCGGAAAAATTTCTTGCTGACGAAATTTCAATACATATTTTGTTGTCTGTCTATAGGTATTTGTTAGTGGTACATTTTTTCTTCGTGAGATTGCATTTTTCGTATCATCCCTCCTGAGGGGGGCGCCAATCCCTAAAATGGGAGCCGAAAAAATCGTGTCTCACAGTTCTTATTTCACTTAAACGCGTGATAAAATGGCAAAAGAGGGACGTGTGCAATTTTACATGTGAGAAAAAATGTACTAAAGAGCAAAAGAACGACAGGTGGCAATTCTGGTTAAAATAGGAAGATGAAGAACTAGAAGTTTAGTGAGCAGGAAGGCAATGATCGATCATTAAATACCGTCGCGCGACACACTTTATAAGCGAGTAGGAAGGTGGTGCAGTTCTACTCGCGTCGCACAACAGTCAACCGATTGATTCCAGTCTCTGCTGAAAAAATTTTTTTTTTATCTCATCGTTTTTTGATTAATTAATTTTTTTTATACGAACATGATCCGTTGCAAGATGAAAATTTGCATATCGAGAGGCATTCGTGCTCCCCTCTTCCTTCCCCGCCTCGGGAATACGAAATTAAGATATTTGGAAAGAGAACATCGAAGAATCCCTATATCCAAATTTTCAGCTGCTATAGTTGATTTTTTGATTTTTGGCGAATTTTCAAAGTTTGAAAAGAGCGGTATTTCAAAAATTTCCCATAAATAATGATCTAACGGTTAATACGAGATTTAAAAAAATCCGAAGTAAAAATTTTTAGTTTATCAAAATTAGGTAAAAGTGTCGAATCGAGGTAAAGATTTCAAGCCCGACACCCAATTTCCCAAAATTTTCATTTTGACATATTTAATGTAAGGGGCACTAATTTGGTATTGTGGGGGTAGGCTATGGTAAACTTTTACACTTCTCCTTCTCTTCCCTCGCGTCTCGCGACACCAAAAACTTTGGAAATAACCCTCAAGACGGGTATTTTTGGGCAACGCTGCAAGAGCAGGTACTATGGTGGAATTCGACGCGACGTCGACGTGTCGACGTCAACGTCGACGAACGTGAGTGTGTAGGTGATTAAGTGTTGTGTACCAAAAATCCTTCGTCGTCGCATCGACTGACGATTAATATTTGGAAAACGGGAGAAAAAAATATATGGCCAGCCGTCCATCACCCGGTAATGATACGATTAAGGGTACGGGACACGGGTACTATAGATACGTGTACCTAACTAGGTAGTGGGTAGATAGGTACTTGAGCGTTGCGTTTAAAGAAAGCTGCACGAGTGTGGCATTCATAAATAGACAGCCTTAAATTCCACTCGACTTTATCGCCCATATCCATATGATACGTACATGTACCTAACGTAGCTAAAAGCTGAAACTAGGCACTAGCTTTACCAAATAAGTTGACTTAGTACGCGTACGAGTATACTCGTACTCGTACATGTGTACGGTGCAAAATAACTTTTTTGGTTAACGAGCTTTTGGAGTAGTTTTTTACTTGGCTAATAAATAAATTTAGCGTTCTTTATAATTTGAGTCGTAAAACGAGAGCAAGATACTCCGCACGTTCACGTACTGCATTATGTACCTCTTACTCTCCCATCCACCCTTGAGACCATGACAGGAGGAGGGTGACACGTGACAGGGGCACATTTATGAAAATGGCCAACCGAACGGAATTTTGTTGTGCTTTTGAAAACTTATCCAAAGGGGTACCTCTACCTAGTGTCTGGTACCGGTACTTAGGCCTATAATACGTACGAGTAAGAACGTATTGGTAATATGTAGACGTACATCATCTATAGACTACGTACAAATACCAAGTACCTACATATAGTATGTGCCGATGCTCTGGGCATTTATTCCATAAAACGTATCAGTATCCATGCGTACGGTGTTAGCAAGTCCGCTTAAGCTTTTGTTTTGTTTGGTTTTTTATCGTAATATATACAGGCCATAAAAGCAGACAGCTATACCAAGTATGCGGGTTTTATTTGGAAAAATCTCACTAGGAATCATCGCGGCAGGTACAACTGTTCTGCTCGTCGAAACAATGTCACGAAAGAAGTTGACGTCGAAATTGAAGTTCTTGACCGTAAGCTGGCCACGATTGCTTATTAATTTATACGAAGTAGGGTAAAGTAACGTAGTGGTAGTAAATCGTATTCCGTATTTGTAAATCTCTGTTGTAACTCAAGTACTCGTCGTAATAATAATAATAATAATAATAATAGTGGTAATAATAATCACGATATTACGCGAACTCCGTAATTGTCTTTTATCGGTGTCCAGATGATTTTAATCTACGACTGATATGAAAAATTTTGCTTTTGATTAAAAGTTGACATTTAGCATAAATATGAGAAGCAAAATTCCAAAACGGACTCTGTCCACTTTTGCAAATTTTACAGAAGAAGAAAAAAACGTGGTTCACGTGTGGTTAACTCATATTGAGTGGCAGTGGTGAATTTAATTGGATTTTTACATGGGATTCACGCTGCATTTGGGTAGGTTGGAAGTGTAGGAGAATGAAGTTTACATAATTCTTCACCAAATGGCGCCATTAAACGCATTTTGAAAAAAATGGACAAAGGCCGTTTTGGAAACTTGCTCCTCATAAGTATTTGCAATCGTTTGAAGCGATTGCCGCTGCACACCACCATCACTCCTCCACGTCGTCCAGTAATTCTTAACGACTAGTACATATGCACAGTAATAGCGTTTGCAAGTAATACTCAGACATTGCTGCAGAACTGCCTGACGATTTGAAATAAATAACCGTACCCGGGTGTACAGTGTACACGTAGTTGTAATGGTATGCCTCTACTTACAATACATGTGGGTAGATGGGTACGTCTGCGTACAACGTAGTACGTAGGCTACATATTTTGTACCTATGTGTATGTAGTGTATTTACTTACTATGTACTTAGTAATAGATTATGTAGGTATAGGTAGCGGTGCATAGTAGTAAGTAGGCTAAGTACTATGTACCTTTACCTTGTGGGTTAAAGTTACGCTTGCCTAAGTAATAATAATATAACTTCGTAGGGATAAGGTTAAGGTTAGACTACGTTAATGATCTTAGTGGGTAGCTACTAACTAGCTAGCTGGGCACTGCATAAACCAGCTGCGCTATAATGTATTAACGCATCATCCTGTTAAACAATACTACATAGGCCTGTATGGTGCCGCCATCTACCCTTACACGTACTAATAAGTACCTACTTACACATTAATATCTATTTATTTATTTTTTATAATATACTATAGAATTAAACATGGCTTGACAGCGCTACTGCGACCACCTCTCACCATTCCATCGATTCTTTTTCTATATGCATACCTACGAGTATTACCTATGTATTACCTAATACCTACTACACTTCACACCATACCGTATACCTAGTGCTTACTGCATACACCGAGTTGCTGGCTAAAAAATAATAAAATGATAACACTCTTGTTTAGCAGACGCTAAAAAAAATGACAATATCTTTTATGGCGGAACGCACGCATACGCCAGTAAAATAAAACGAATTTGAAGAGGCATGCAACGAGCATTTTACCGATGTAGATATGTTTGTGTACTTTACCTACGTACGCGTAGGTATACCTATTACCTAGACCTACCTAGTGCGTGCGTACTGCGTATTACGTAGCACATGGCACAAGGCACGTGGCACGTACTTGTACAAGTTTTACGGTTGAATCGTTGTTGCAGGTAGCAAATATGAATTACAATCCAAAAATTGGATATATTATGCAAAATGTTCAAGTATCGGATTCTAATTTTCTATCTTGCGAGGGTTCCTACCATGACATCGAATCGCCTTCTTACGCGTTTCAGTTAATCGTTAATCGTGAGTTATTATTGATATCTAAAGGATTTTCCGGTGACGGGATTAGATCATCTAACGAACTAGTATTGTCAAAACGGTGGTGGTGGCTAACTGGTTATCTGTCGATACATATTACATACCCGATTTCTTAGATGCCTACGACAAAATTACGCTCACTGTTAAGAAAACGAGTATTCTCGTTCGCTATACCTATGGAATTAAATTAATACCTAATACCTATTAGCTATGTAAGCACTAAGCGGTAAGCACCAAGTACGTACTCGTACATCATATACATGCAAAAATAAGATATACCCTTTAATGACGTGTTAATAGGTGATAAAGTAGGTAGGTGGTAGGTACTATATAGGTACTCATGTTTTACCTTTTACAGGCTTTAATGACTGAAGTACATACCTATTACCTACTAGCTGGGCCTAGGCATCTTCCAATGTGCGCAGAATTTGATTTTATAAATAATTTATTACATTACATAGGTAGTTACTGGTTAGGTACTACATATGTTTATGTATAGTACAGTGTAACAAAATACGCATATGCGCAGTCTAAGTGTACATTTAGGTAATTAGGTACTCAGGGATGGATGAACAATAAGGCTATCTGGGATTTCTCCCGGCGGTGTACTAGATGCAGTTTGGCGCCCAATATTTCCACGGTTTTCCGTTATTTTTTCTAGTATCGCAGGCTTCCGATCTGAAACCTAAACCTGATTGAGCAATGTGCTCTCGACATTTAGAAGTATCTAATTGAGTATACGAAATAATAAAAGGGAGAGGGTAGTAACGGAGTCGTACATATTACAAAAAGAGTAAACCTCGGTTGATTAAAGAGTAATCCCTTATTATTTCACTTTTGAGAGAAAAAGTGTTTGCGTTATGGGGGAAAGGTTAACCTTGTTGTTTCTTCAATTTTTTTTAATCGATTCCAAAAAAATTGCCCCCCTCCCCTCTATCTTCTTCTCACAAAATTTTTTGTTGAGGGCGTTGAGAACTTCGAAAAATGTAATTGCTTTGTGCTTGACGGAGAAACCTTTTCAAATGCCTTATAGAAATAAGTAAAACTGTAAAAGTATGTATCACATTTTTGAAAATTGTCGTACGCTATCTCAGGCTTCTGTCGGCTTTTTTCTTCTTTTCCTTTATATGGCTTACTATTTACTTTTTTTTTTCTTTTTGCAGCTTCGGAAAATGAAATTTCAGATCCCTATATCGACGCCAGCGGTTCCTATCATTTGGTGGAAGGTGATAACGCGACTTTAAATTGTTCAATTACTGTTCCTGTGGGCGTGAAAATAGGATTAGAATGGAAATATCCGAATGACTACGTTGCCAAAGTAATTCTTTACCATATAATTTCTGTCGATATATTTGTGGGCAGATTAGTCACACGGATAAGAAGCTATTGTACTTGTATGACAGTATGACAAGGAAAAATGATCGAATAGCGCTTACTTTTTGAATTTTCGCCAATGACAAGCCTAAGCTAGTACTTAGCTCCTTACTCCTTAGGTAGAGCTGCCTACAAATACGTACCTTCGTATAAAATTAAGTCAGAATGAAAGACGATCGACCGCTGCTGTTTTTCTCCGCGTCTAAATCTAAATACATAATCAGACTTATACGCGTATAATATCCTGTAAAATTCTAAAAATTTGTCGTATTTTGTGAAAGCGGTTATTCCCAATTCGTCGTGAATCATACTCGTACCTATTCGTGAACAGTTACTTTTTCCTCACGTTCGCTCTACATATCGTGTCCTATACAAAACGAGGATTTAACACGGTACGACGGTATCGGAAATTACATAATACTGTACGGTGTACATGTTAGATACGAAGTGTGTTAGGTGCATGAAATTGAAAAGTTTCATTCGAATGCGGATTATACTATTACTTAAGGGTATTTAAACTAAACTTTCGAATTTTTCTCAATTCGCACTCGGCACGTTCAGTAGGTACTCAACTTACTACTGTACTTAGTACTTAGCACTGAGGCTGTACCAGATGTTCCATCTCCCAATGATTCCAGGTCCTCTAGGGGAATTGGATTACTAAAATAAAATTAGAAAAAAAAAACAATTTAGGTAGGTACTTGGCCTCCAACAATTAGTGGGAACCGAAAATCGATCGTACACCAAGTACCTAGTACCTACTACCTTACTCACCGCTTGCACCCACTTGGTATCTGCCTACTCGTGTGACACATTGTACCACCCACTACATAGTACATACATGTATTTTTTTATGTCGTTTAGAAAATCACTCTGGACCGTAATAAGGAATATGAACACGAAAAGCATAAGACGCTTTTTCGAACTCTTACAATACACAATTTAACGAAAACCGACCAAGGACCATATACGTGCGAAGTGAATGACGACAATATGGTTGCCAAGCAGGCCGTGCATCATTTACTAATTCACGGTTCGTATACCTAATTACCTACTTGGCTAATACCTTACTTAGTTGCGTGCAACTGTTCTTTACTTGTTGATTTCAGAACTAAACGAAACCTTTTTGAATATCAAGATTCAGGGAGAATCTCGCGAATTAACGCGCAAGGCCGGCGAATCTCAAATAAAATGGGTGGTTAATGTAACCGCTTTTCCCAAGCCCGCCATTCTTTGGTAAATTTACGTACTTGTACCTAAACCTACTACCTAGTACCTAACTACCTACCTACCTACCGTACACGTAGTACACGGTACACGAGTATTAACCTAAAAAGGCCGTCCAACCTTTGCGTCGCGTCTGTTGCCAAACGAAATTCAATTTTTTAATCGAATTGTTTCGTTTTATTTTTATTCAAATATCAAGGTACGATCCGGAAGGCAAAGAAATAAAAACTGGTACATCCACGGATGGTAAATACGTCGTTACTAACGATGGACAACTCACTAAGCTGGAAATTAAGAACATCAACGTGTGGGATTTCGGCATTTACCAAATGAAAGCGTTTAACGATTACCATTTCGATATGGTGAATTTTAGCTTAATTGTCGAAGGTAAGTTAAATTTCTATAAGTGGCAAGTGCTTCGCTTTTTGACCAAGTTTCAATTTAGGTTCGTTTCAAATTCAACACATTCAAACATTATACAAATAGGTACATATACGACACCTCGACACGTATATCGGCTAGTAGTTGTTGGTTGTTGGTTATTCAGTTCGAAAATGTCGGCCTAAATTTTGTCCTAAAAGCATTCCCGCCCAGCGAGACCGACAGGCGACAACGAAAGCGCTGATTGTCGATTCGAAAAGCGTCGAAAATAATAATTATGTTGTACGAAATTTAACCACGTAGCGGGTTTCTTCTTTCGTTTGCAGACAAGCCGAATTTTTTGGGTTTGAAAAATGAAAAAGAGTTTTATCTATTCAATAACTCGTACTCGATTGAATGCGATTTGACTGGATATCCTTTGCCTGTAGTCAGATGGTGGTATAAGAATTGTACGGACACCCCCGCTTGCGAAGGAAATCCTTTTCAACCTGTTCCGGTAAGATTAACCGCGAAGATTTACGCGAGAATTATTTTACCCACATTAGCCGACGAAGCCGAGAGCCTACATCGTCGTTTGTACCAAATTATATCGCTTGACATTTTTATCTTGGTCCGACAGACGTCTCGATACGAAGAATTAGCGGTGAAGCAGTACCACATGAAATCCATGTACAATTTCAAGGCTACTGAAAGCGTGGTTCTTCTATGCGAAGCTACTAATTCGGCTGGCGCTGCAAACGTATCTAACGTGTTTTTGGTGACAGGTAAATGAAATCGTACTAAATACGTAGGCCTAAATACAGTAGTTTAGGTACAGCGCAACAAAGTATTACTACTTACTCGCAGGGGCGATCCTATAGGAGGGTTAGGGGGGTTGACCCCCCCCCCCCCCCAGTGATTTGGCCAGTCGGCAAATTCGGCAAAAACAACTCGATAAGGCCCATATATCATTAATAATTTTACAAATACAAATTTACAAAAAACGAAAAAATTGAAAAATCTACATGCAATTTGCGGTAGTTTGTGATTCGGCAGTCGTCATTATAATCATAGCAGATTTCTTATTTCTTATCCCATCGTGATGAATCGGAATATTTCGATTTTTATAGGATTTGAATTTCCCGACTAGGATTAACTAATAAAAGACTGTCATTTGTGAATCGTTATTCGTATCATTAGGTTAGTCAATTGCGAGTTGCATGGATTCCTACATAAGTTGTGTAGATATATAGGTGATTTCGAATTTTTGTTTTTGACGAGTAGTTATTGACGTTTTTTTGATTTTTATCAACCATTGACCACTGATATCCGAAGCGAAGCAAAAGTAATCGGTAAGTACGAATTTTCTTCGATTTTGAATTTTAAATAGAAAACACGCGTTTCATTTTGTAACCATAGACCAGCTATGTCCAAGAGAAAACGAATAAAATTAGAATGTATGGAATGCGGTAGCCAATTTGATGACGATTACAAGTCGAGGCATGAACAAAAAGTTCACGAGGGCAAGTTTGTCAAAGTGAAGCATGTGGGTGCTCCGCTTAATCCATTTGAAGCCGCAAAGAGGAAAATGGTAATTCTTATGCATACTCCACTAGTGCATTCAGCTGATTCAGCTTTAACCCAAGATTTAAATTTATTGGATGAAAAAAGTAGCATTGCATTACTTGAATGCGAATATTTGGTTAAGATGAGATTTTTTATTTCTCAGACCTCAAAGTCGAATCCGGCATCATCTGAACGACTTTTGAAAAAATCACAGTCTTAGCTTCATCTTCATTTGAACCGAAGTCAACATCTGTAGATGTAGTATCAGAGATTGAGGTAACTTTCACGCTCTCACAAATTATAAGAATTTACAGCTTTCTTGGCCTTCTTGCCGAAAAAATTCCAAAAGCATACCGAATTATTCAGCTAATTTTGACATCTCCGGTATCATTGGCCAGCAGCGAACGCTCATTTAGCCGTTTAAGAATAGTTCACAATTATTTGAGAATGACCATGACTAGCGAACGATTGGATTCTTTGATGATGTTGTTCTCCTGCTGCGATATTGTGGACAGAATTAATATTGCCGAGTTAATCCCAAAATGGAGCCTTTTGAAGCACCGTCGAATTGAAGTTTGATTATGTATGTTAGTACATAGATTTTTGTCGTTTTTTTTTTGTTTGTACTTACGTAAATATATAGTATATGCTTACTTGTTTTTTTTTAATCATCAAGTTCAGTCGGCATTTTTATGGCTCCCACCCCCCCGAAAAAAAATCTAGGATCGCCCCTGCTTACTCGTAGTATCTAGCTGTAGCTATAGTATGTAGTATGTACCTAATTTGATTTGCTTCGTATTTTTGACATAGATGTTGAAAACGATTTCGCAATTAAGAGTAATTTTAAAGAAATTGCGGTCGAGGACGACATCGAAATCACGTGCGGCGCATCGAAATACCGTTATCACGATAACGTTACCTGGTATTTGGAAAAATCCAACGAAATGCTTCCTGTTGTTCATCTGCCAGGTAGACTATAGGCTATACGCGTACACTATTAACCTTAACTTAGGTTTTGTCTCGACGGCTTAATAAGTCTATAAGAACATTCGGCATGCTACTTACAGGGATTTTTGCCACATCTTGCAGTTCAGAATTTTCATACGGTTCGACGTTACGTATTCCTAAAATTCAGAAACACAATAGTGGAAGTTACGTTTGTCGGGCGTTCCTCGTAAGCGCCACTGCCGCGCAGTACGATGAAAAAAAAACCAACGTTTTCGTTAACGGTATGTCTAAGTTTTAGCGACGCGACGTGTACAACTGTACATTTTAAAATGCTACATAGTATCTATACGGTACATTTGAATCGATTTGTACGCAACAAGTGTTTTTACGTGTCAGATATTCAAAAACCGGTCATAGCAAACAGTAACATGAACCACACAGTTTGGTCGGTAAAGAATGGAGTAAAAGTGGAAATGAAAGTCCAAGTTAAAGGGCTTCCAGTACCCTCAATAACCTGGTATAAAGTACGTACCTAGACCTAATCGTGTTTACGTACATTAGCATCTGCTACATAGACAACGCAACGGTTATTTTTCATTTTACTTTTTTCGTGCCTATTTTTAGAATGGAAAACTTCTACGAATCAATGCAAACGATTCGTCGCGCGTTGTTATTCTTGCAAATCAAACCTCTCAAGCGTTGGTCATTAAATACGTCACGTTTACCGACGAAGGAGAATACTCATTTATGGCCTCAAACCGAGGAGGGAACGTTTCGTCCAAAATGACCTTACAATTAATCGGTACCGAAATAGATATTCCTTCGTAATGAATTCTCGTCATTTCCCGTTCGTATAGCGCTTAATGAACTAATCGTATTTTTTGTTTGCTTTTTCCCCCTTTCAGATAAACCCGAAGAACACGAACATTCGGCATTTATTTTTGGTTTTTCAATTTTAATGGTCTTTTTCCTAATGTGCTTGGCGTGGTCTTGGGTAAAAATACGAAAAGAAAAGGTTAGTAAATTAGCGCTTCGTTAGTCGTCTAGAAAGTTTTCCAAACTGTTTTAAAAATACGAGAACACGTATTACGTATACGCGTACTTACAGAGCTTCAGAAAGGAACTCAAAGAAACCGGTTTACTCAATTTCGAAGAAGGTGCCGTTCACAGTCTAAATCCGGAATTGGGCGTCGAAGAACAGGCGGATTTATTACCGTATGATAAAAAATGGGAATTCCCGCGAGAAAAATTGAAATTTGGTTAGTAATAGGAATTAAGAACAACGTGTACGCGTATTACCTAATCACTCGTGGGTGTCAGGTAACGGGTGATCAATTGTTCGTGCCCCTCCCCCCACTGCCTTCACCGGGAAAATAAATTACTTTTTGTTGTTTTTATTGTGAAAATGATAGCAATGGTTTATACTACAATGTTAAATTGGACTTCATTTTCTGCCGTAAAAATGAGATTCGTTCTTATCAATCCACTTTGAAATTTAAAAATTGCAATTTATTCGATGTTTTTAGACTTGATGAAAATTACATAAATTACCATTTTTCAGCTGAGCAATGGACTGATAAGATCGGAGAGGGCCCACGAACAATCGGTCACCAGGTAGTACACGTAACTAGGTGATTAAATGATTTTAGTCTAAACAACGAAATTACGTCAATTTGATCACATAATTGATGTTTCCATTCTATATTATATGTTATCAACCCTTCTTGTGGGGCGGAAAAATTTGAAAAATTTATTACTTTTAGACAAGGGGGCTAAGATTATTTAATCATCCAGTACTACCGACCTACCTAGTGCCTACTGCCTAGACCTACATCCACAAATACATATTATGTATGTATGTCTGGTATGATGAAATGTCGCGTATTTTACTTCTAATTAGGCAAGTTACTTGGTAGCGGGGCGTTTGGCGAGGTTAGAAAAGCCGAAGCGGATGGAATAATTGATGAAAATAATGTCACCACGGTTGCGGTAAAGACAGTCAAACGTAATGCCGATCCTCTTTACATAAGAGCTTTGGCCTCTGAACTTAAGATAATGATTCACCTCGGGCGACATTTGAATGTCGTAAATTTACTAGGCGCTTGTACGAGAGATTTAAATAAAAGTAAAATTGGTCGTTGTTCATTGCGAAATTCGCAGCCTCGCGGGCGGTTTTTTTCATTTTGCATCCGTCATTTCAGGAGAACTAGCAGTCATTGTGGAATATTGCAAATATGGGAATTTGCACGATTTTCTTTTGAAACAAAGAAGTAATTTCATCAATCAATTGGACGAAAATGGCGAAATTGATTTTTCAATAACAACCAACAATAACGGGTAAGAATTATGGTCACCAATACCCACACCTCGTACATCTGCATAGGTAAAGGTATACTGTATGAGGCTTCAGAGCGCGTTCTGGGTGTAGCCGGAGAATTTTGGGTTTTGTATAATATATAATTATCTATTTTCGTTTGCGACACACGGGAAAAATTTACTTCGCCGGCCCTGGCAGGATGTAGATAACTCTTTCCTCTATAATGCGCGATAAATGAACCGAGGACCCCTTTCCGAATAGTACGACATCGCAGTTCCGGGGGAGAATCCCACAGAATCCCGCAAACAGAAAAAAAAAAACAATTATAAATATATTCCTAGTCGTAACGTTTCACGGAAAGTACTTCTTTTTCTTCTTCTCCTCACACCCTCTCTGTTTTCAGCAATTATTATACAGCGATGAATGGAAGGACAACAAGTCGAAGCGATAGCGCTTCAACAGAAGATACTCCCATAGGTAGGTGTCGGTGAAATATTGCATCGCTAATATTAAAGCCGTGGCGCCTTTTACGAAACCGTCCAACTGAATAAGTATTCGTTTTTGTTTTCCATCAGGATCGGATGGATACTTGATTAGCAAAGATAATGAACCGGAATGGCGGTCGAATTATCGAGGTGATTATCGTAACACAACTGTTAGACCAATAAAAACAGCGGATTTAATTTGTTGGTCGTTTCAAATTGCACGTGGCATGGAATATTTAGCGAGTCGAAAGGCGAGTAACTCGAATGAATCAAACGCTTGCCAAGTACCTAAGTTACATGGGTATGGCTAATTTTTTAAAATTATTGAAAAATTCTTGCAGGTTTTACACGGCGATTTAGCGGCAAGGAACGTTTTATTGGCGGACGATAATATAGTAAAAATCTGCGATTTCGGTCTAGCTAAAAGTATGTACCAAAGCGAAAATTACCAAAGGAAGAAGACGGTAAGCTAATACATATAATTTATACCTACTCGTACCTTACGCGTTATCTCGTCGTCATGAAAAAACGAAACGCGACGGCTAATCGATCGGGTATTTTATTTTGCTTTTTCAAGGCGCTGCTACCCGTTAAATGGATGGCCGTCGAATCAATTAGAGATAGAGTATTTTCTACTCAATCTGACGTTTGGTCGTTCGGCATCACCATGTGGGAATTATTTATGTTATCCGTTACACCTTATCCGGGTAAGTTATTTATCGATGTTTATGAAATTTTTAAATATGTACCTAATAATAAAATATCGTTTCTCAATTTACTCGTATTCGCGGGTGTGTGTATATATATGTTACAGTGAATGTTGACAATCCAGTGAATGTCGTCATTCCCTAGTGAATGACGACAATTCCTGGGTGAATTCGTGAATGTTGGAAAAGGAAACACATTAACTAGTTAATGACGACAATTACTAGGGAATGACGTCTTTCACGAAGTCGATTTAGGAAATGTTGGTTTTCAATGAAACATTGTAGTTACGAGTATGTGTAGCTTATCTAGATACGAGTATACAAACTTATTATTCCTTACATAATGGACACATCAATTGAATCTATGTTATTATCTTATCACGATGAAGTGGTAACGGTATTTCAATAAATTTTCTACTTGATTTTTACACCACTTTCGGAGCTCCAGCTATTTTACATTCTGATAATGGCAGAGAATTTGTAAATCAGGTGACTAAAAATCTGCACGATATGTGGGATGGAATAAAATTGGTACGGGGAAAACCGAGAAGTCATATTTACACTTGAATAGAATTAACTGATTTTTAATACTAAAATATATTTTTAAAAATGAACAAGACCAACATTCACTAAAACGTATCCGTCAATGTGAGATTGACTAGGAATTGACGTCATTCACTGGTGCATTTAGGAATTGTCGTCATTCACTAGGGAATGACGACATTCACTAAATGTCAACATTTACTGTAACATATATAAAATAGCCTATGTAAGTTATATATATATTTTTTTTTTTTCAACAAAAAGGTATCGAGCATTTGGATAATCTGTATAATAAATTAGAATCCGGGTATAGACTAGAGAAGCCAACTTTCGCTTCGAAAGAATTGTAAGTGGAAATTGCTCGTCGCCGTTTCGAGAAGTTTTTTTTCTATAATTTCTCATTACTTACGTATTTTTCAAACGTGTACGCAGATATGCTGTGATGAAAGATTGCTGGCACGATCGTCCTCTGCTAAGGCCGACGTTCACAGAATTAAGCGAGCGGCTCGGAAGATTCCTCGAGGACGGCGTTCGATCTGTGAGTGATGACAATGAGTGGTAATCGTTTTACAAGTCCATCTTACGAATGCGCTAAATTAACCGTACTTTTGTCGACGTTTCCAGCATTACACGAACTTAAACGAAGTGTATATAAAAATGAACGCCGAAATGAACCAGATGGATTACTTAGCTATATTAAATTCGCCGGCATATAATAGCTTTGAAGAACCGCGATACGTTAATGTTCCTTGTAGAGAAGTTTCCGATCCAGAAGACGACGTCGAAATGAAGCCGATGTTGAACAAGCCTGGTAAAATAATTTATTCTCTCGATCGTATCGAAAAATACTCGTAGACTTTTTTTTTCAACAATAAAGACCAACAAACGCTTACTCGTATACGCATTAACAAATAGGTATTAGGTAATAAAGTGTAAATGTGCGCGAGTATGGTTGTTGCATTTTCCTCTTGCAAATGCAGCGCGGGCTACGAGTGAGAGTCGAAGAATTTAATATTTCAGCCTGGCAGAAAGAATCAAAAAATAAGAAAAGTAGCGTTTACGACGGCATTACCTTATCGTTAATACCGTAGTACGTATTATGTGTGTGGTATATGTATGTAGTGTACTATGTACCTAGACTACCTAGTTACCTATACCTATACCTATGTCTATACAATCATACATATGTGAAGTAATTTACATTGCTCACTAACTGTAAATCAAGAGTAAATTGCCGTAAATTGTTAGTAAAATAGACAAAATTACGGTAAATTACCGCAAATTATGGTTAAATCATTGTAAATTACCGATGAATTACATAAATTAAATTACTGTTGAATTATAAAAATTTACGGTAAATTACCACAAGTTACCGGTAAATTACTATAAATTACTGGTAAGTACCGTAAATCATCGGTAAATTACCAAGATTGTTTCGTAAAATGGCATTTGCATCAATTTTGCTGTCATTCGCCTTTCCGTAATAACGTTAATTCACCCCCAACTGCCGTAAGCTTCTGATTTAGATCTTAGCCAAAAGGCTGAAAAGATGTTTGTAACATCAATTATGATTGAGAGTTATATTATGAATAGAAAAAAAGAATTGTGCGGTAGCGAGGGGTGGTTAGGGGGTTTGAGGGGCTAAGCCCTCAACTAGCGAAGCTAGTATTGTATTAGTATACACTTATACGTAAAGTGTATACAGGGGTCATCTACATAGTATATTACATACTACATACTACATACAAAGTACATACCTACATTCACCGATGCTCGCCTCACTTTGCTCCGCGAAGCACGCTCAGCATGCTTTACTTTTTTTCTTCGTCTTGCTTTTATGGAAAATGGTTCGAGTATTTTTGATTGATCGCTTAAATTATACGTTTTACAGATGAAAAAACCGACGATACAAAACCGGTTTGCTTCTTTAATCAAAGCTATATTGATGTAACTAATCCTCCCAGAAGACCAACTTATGTTAACACAATGGGCTTGTCATAGTGATATCGCTTTCTACACTCGGTAGATTCAGCTCGTCTGAATAAGTGTAATTTTTGCCGCGTGTTTAGTCTACAATCCATTTCGAGTAAGTAAGCGTATTAACGCACTTACGTAGGTTTGGATACCTACTACTGTACCCACTACCTAGTACCTAGTACCTACCAATTACTTACCTATATTACATACTTATTTATTAAATAAATTTCGTATCATTCTACTTTACAGCTCTACCTACCTTGATATACGTACCTAGAATTACATATACACAATTACAGCTTGAAAAAATTAACGAAATTTTAACCAAAGGGTTAATTACCATCTAATAATAGGAATGTCTAATTCGTATTTTTCATCGCATCTAGCGAGCCATTTTTCTTCTTTTTTTTTTGCATTTACATTAGGTATACCTAGCCACGAGCGAATGTATAAATAACGAAAAGTGGTTGTTTGTCTTAACAGATGACGATGAAAATCATTCGAATAGATCGAATTAGAAACTCTCTTCTCAAGATTGTCGGGCGTTCGATGGTGTCATGATCATAATATCGAGGTTCGTCATGCGCTGTAGCTGCAACGAAGCAAACCGCTCGTCGTTACCTAATACCTAGTATGCTAAACCCGAATCAAAATGGCTTTTAACGGCAAATTAATTGTGATAACCTAGGTTTACGTACTTTAGGAAATGTAGTCGCTTTTTTTTTTTGTTTGTTGTACTCGTGCAAATATTTTATGTTGATGTTGTTTTTATTTTATTTATTGCGCATTAGGCGGTTTATTCGCCGCAGTTACTTAAGTAATTTAATATGTACATATCGAGTGATATTTATTACGTGTACATTATATTTACAGCGATCTTAATGCCATTTTGTCGATAATTCGATATATTCGTACCTATTGTAATATGTGAACATTACGAGCCTAGACTGAAGTTACCCATCCTGTATTTTATCAAGACGACAACATAGGGACTAAGAAGATAGAACGTTATGTGTAGTATAGGTAATTAAGTAGAAACCTATCTACTCGTACGTAGTTTTTTTTTTGTTGTTGACTGAACATGATACATCATGTTGATTGGTACCCGTAAGAATTTTTCTACTCGTATTTATTTTTTTTTACTTTTTTTTTGTTATCGAACAAACTCATCTACCTACTCAGATATGTTAATGTAGGCTACTTGAAAATTATATAAATTTTAGTCAGTGCAAAGTGTAGGCCTTATGTACTGTACACCTTTGATTCACTGCAGCATGACTGGATGGGAGGGTTTGTACGTGAGGCGTGAGTGTGGGTGTGTGTTTGGCTGTGCTTAACGTCTGTTTTTGTAAAGCTTATTTTTTTATGGACGTTTCGTTAGGCTACAAAACAAAATTTTACATTCAGAAAATTTTTTTCTCCGATCAAAAATTTGATAATGATCTTCATAATTATTGTTAGATATACGAGTATCATTGAATTTGTTTTGTATTGAGCTTTTTCTAAATAAAACGAATATTCGTATGTTGATGATTTTCTTTTATACATAAGTGCGAGTAAGTATATCTAGGCCTACTTGAGAGAGATTTTGTGCAGGTAAATTTTATTTACTCACTGCCCAGCCGATGATTATCTGGACCTACAAGATTGCGTTACATTCGTATTCGTACCTCTATCTATACTTACAAATTGCGAATGTCCAATACGCACCATCTACCTATCGATGCTTTGTAGGAAAATATCTAATATACGAGTATTACGTATTCTACAATTATCTACACTTTGTTTAAACAGTTGGGGAAGGGGAGGAGAGGGCCTTTCCATGAGAATATAAAAATTCTGGCTCGGATTGTGTAAGCCTAAAATTCATGTTAGTGACTATTGTTGATGAAAAAGTGAACGATGAGAAAATTTGTTATGGAGGAACTACGAACAATTTTTCGTCTCACAATCAGGCCCGATGTGAACACGTTTCTGATTCGAAAACTTAAGGTATTTTCATATTTTTTTTGTTTATCTGTATATCATTCTGTTTCCCGCTCGCTTTTATACTTTGGTAATGCTCCGTTGTTTATTATTAATCTGAAAACTTTATCGCTTTATGATACGCAAGCGATATAACAAAAAATTCAATAGAATAATCGCATCGAAGCTGATAAATTGTTTAAAGTTTGTGTACGGTAGTAACGTTGCAGTGACCGCGTGAATTACCAAATAAATTACCAAGTACAAGATTTTATTATTTGTGTACAGAAAAAGGTTTCGTCAACTGTGTAATTAGTTTCGGAATATCCGAGACCTACTTTCGGGAAACTTCAAAATGGCTTTTTCTTTTTTTCAAAACTCCAAACAGAACGTTCTTTTTTGAGAAAATGGAAAAACACCTTCGAGTATTATTTGTATTATTCACGTTTCGATTGTCTGCTGGTAAGTTTTTTTTATAATTGTACCTACCTAAACCTACCTAACTCATCTTCCACGTTTATGTGATTAGTGACCTTTTTTTTTTGCGATAGCGTAAGATGAGTCCACTTTGTCATAAACTCGCATTTTTCGATCAATTGAAACCGTCGTAACATTAAAGACACGAATAAAAACTGAAAACGGTGTTTTTGGTTTTTCAGCTTTAAAAATTATCCCCGATAGTTCGGAGCTAATTTTAACAAAAGATGCATCGCTGACGTTGACTTGCAGCGACAAGGATCCAGTATTATGGTCTCATCAACATAGCGTAAGATGCTGCGTAGTGCGTACCTGCACCTACTACCTAGGCTACCTATTTGATAATAGCCTATGCGTTAAAATGGAAATCTTAATTTGAAGATTTGGGGATTTTCTAGTGGATTTTTGACTTTTGCCTGTATTTTGTCTTTACCATACCTTTGCGTCTTATTCTGAAACAATTTCCTTTAACGTTCACAGGAATCGGATAGAATAATCGTCGAAAGTCAGCATGAAAACGACACATATTTCAGTAATTTGACGATAAACTCGGCTCATTATTTAGATACCGGATACTTCATTTGTCAACTTGCTGGTGACGCTAGCAAAACTGCTAAAATTTACATTTACGTTTTCGGTAAATATGTATCGCATATATGTATGTATAGGTAGTTAACTTGTAACTAGTGAAGTACTAAAATGTATGTCTACTTGCCTGGTACTTAGTACTTACTATGTAGTTGACTTACATACGGATAGAGATGTAGGTAGTCTAGGTAGTAGGTACTAGGTAGATGTATGCATGTAGTGTACATATTTCGCTAATTTAAAAGACAATTATACCCGCAATTTCAACCGTTATTTATTGTACAGATCAAACGAATTTAATAGCGTTGAACGATTCGAAAATAATACACGCTGAAGTTGACGAAAATATTGAAATACCATGCAAACCTACTTCACCAGACGTGAACATTACTCTAACAGGGTTCAACTCTGAGGTCAGTATACCTAATTATTAACTACGAGCACATGGGTAGGTAAACGAATTATTCATGAAACTATGCAGGATTCTAGTTCCCGCATCAATTTCAATTTTATTGTTATTTATCAATAAACTACTGCACTTTTCTAAAAAAATATTTCATAATTTGTAAAAGTGGCACTGGCATTTGACCTTACCTATAGTCAGATAATGAACGCTTGCACGAGTAGGTAAAGGTACATAATAGCTAGTTAGCTACATACTACATGTAGGTATGTGAAGTGACAAAAGTTTCTTACCTGATAAATGCAAATTTTTGGTACTTGGTTTTCAATTTTGTTCAATTATTTTTACAGTCGAAAGGTTTGAAATATGACCCAAAAGTTGGCTACGTTGCGTCCAATGTTGAAGTCGTAGATTCTGGTATTGTTATTTGCGAAGCTTCATACAATAATCAGTCATCATTCCGCATGATAGAAATTATCGTTAATCGTGAGTTACCTATACCTAATTACCTCCACGTATTAGCTTACTTGGAAAACGTGTTTAACCTAACTATCAGCATCTAAGTAAGTTATTGTGATTCCACATTAAAGGATGCGAGCCCTTATATCCCCCCCCCTCTTTTCTAAATCCGAACATAACATCACCATGTGTTTCATTAAGCAAATCATACTTTCAGCATCGGAAAGTAAAACTTGGGATCCGTATATAGACGTCACAAATTTGAATCACCTAGTCGAAGGGGATACCGCAACGCTGAATTGCTCGATCACCGCGTCCATTGAAGTTAGAACTGGGGTACATTGGAAATTACCAAACGAACGTATTCAAAAAGAAGTACGAAACCAAATGTGTTACACGTCGATTAGTAAACATTTGCCCGCTTCACGCATATAAATATTGGCATTGAAAAAAATTTAAAAAAATAATAATAAAAGAAAGAAAGGAAGAAAAAAAGTTGAAAATTGACCGACTTATTTTGCAGAAAATTATCATACAAAATAATCAAGAGATAATACACAATCAACATAAAACTCTGTTTCGAATCCTCACCATAAAAAATCTAACCAAAAGCGACGAAGGTCCGTATATTTGCGAATTCAGAGACCACCATTCGGTCATCAAGTCTACCACGCACTTCTTGGAAATTCACAGTTCGTTTTCCAACCGTTTGCATGTTTATTCAATCGAGCTCAACGTCTTACCGATGTTTTTGACGGATTTTAGAACAAAATTCGACTTTTTTAAATATCACCGTTCAGCAAGAATCTCGAAGAATTATCGTGAAGTCGGGAGAACAGCAAATTAAATGGGTTGTTAAAGTGATTGCACATCCGAAGCCTACGATCAAATGGTCAGTTAATTGGTAGTGTGCTAGGTGTAGGTACCTAATTAGTGGATACTACGAACGATTCAACGAATTTCATTCTTCATAGGTTCAATATGAAAGGGGCGGAAATAAAAAGCGCTGTTAATTCGTCGACGACCAAATACGTGATCACGAACGAAGGTATCGTCACCAAGTTGCAAGTGAAGAATATAAATATATGGGACTTCGGTACTTACAAAATGACAGCCTCCAATCCATATCATAAGGAAACGGTCGATTTTGTATTAGAGGTTGAAAGTGAGACATAATAAAATTACTTAGTTTAATTAGTTGTGCCGGTATCTAGTATCTACATAGCTATCTGTGTCTACCTGGAACCTTACCTACTACAAACGAGTACTTGGTGGTTTGTGCTACTTCGCACTTGGACTTACCACCGAGATTTGAGTTGATAAAAATAATTTTAAGGACAAGTTGGCTTTCAATTATAGGTAAACCGTACTTGGAATTGAAAAATGAGCACAAATTACTCTTACTCGACAATACATACTCTATCGATTGTTTTTTAAGCGGATATCCCTTACCAAAAGTTTCGTGGTTCATCAAAAATTGTAACGATTATCCTTCTTGCGAAGAAAACACCTACCAACGCGTTGAAGTAAGCTCTTATGTTCTGTCTGCAGACGACTAGCCTCGCAATACATCTACTTAAAATTCTGTAATTATTATGAGTGCTCGCTTTTATTAGGCCTCCAACTATAAGGAATTCGCTATTAAATCATATTTGATGAAGTCAACGTTGAATTTAATATTTGATCGAAGTAAAATTGTCCGATGCGAAGCCGAAAACACGATGGGATCTTCCAACGCATCCTCGTCGTTCTTAGTTACAGGTAAACGATACATATGTAGATGTACAAACGTATTACGTATACAGGGTGTTCCGTGGTAGAAGTAGGGCCTTCATCCCAGAAACTATGCAACATAAACTGAGTTAATGTATACATATTTGCCTAACCCCCGAGCCGCAGGGGCAACGGTATATGTATTCTTTCAAACAATTTTTTTTCAATTTTACCGTTTTTGAATAATTATACCTCACTTATTTAAGAAGACAGAAATATGCGATTTGTTCTGGGAGAAAGTGAATTTCATCTAGATTATTCTAGTGTGGATCGACATACGTAATATTAAAAAAAAAAAATTACGAATTGATGAAAAACTTCACTCATGACCAATCACTCTGATGGGTGTTTCTAGAAGGGGAGAAACTGGCCTGTTCAATGCCGCATACCTCAATAGACTCAGTTTCTGGATTGAAAGGTTTATTACTTCTACGCCGGAGCACCCTGCATAACTGATAAATTTTATGTGTAGTTGTGTACGTACAGGTACACATAGGTTGAGGTATTCATCATACAACAGTGTTTTTGTAATAATATCCAGATATTGAAAACGGATTCGCGATTAAAAAGAACTTCAGTCGAATTGCCGTTCAAGATGATGTGCAAATTACGTGCGCAGTTTCCAAGTATATTTACCACGACAACGTTACTTGGTATTTAAATAAACTCAACAAAATGGTTCCAGCCAAATATCTTCGAGGTGGGCTTTCATTTCTATCTCTAACTTTTTTTTTGTAGTTTCTCGTCTTATCGCAATATTTCAAATCATTCAACAGGAATTCAAATACGAAATATTCGTTCGAATTTTTCTTACGAGACTACATTACAAATTCTTAATATACAAAAACATCATAGCGGAAATTACGTATGCGCGGTGTCGCCAAATAATTCATCACTGAGTGATGTGGAGGAAAAAGACGTGTTCGTTGATGTAAAGGGTAAAATGATTCGTGGCTGTTGAATGTTGTAGGTCTAAGTCGGCAAATTCGGAAAAATTTACTAATTCAAAATTCGTATAATGTGTAACGTGCGTAGATATACAAAAACCAACCGTTGTCAATACAAATTTAAATGGCAGTACTTGGAGGGTGCAAACAGGTAAATTAGTGAAAATGAAAACACAGGTTGATGGTATTCCTTCTCCGGATGTGATCTGGCTTAAAGTAAGTCCCGTATATTATACCGTATAGTATGTTCTATGCATAGGTAATTCCCCAGTTCCCCCCTAGATTAGTGAAAGCACTTGGATATGCATTTACTTATCTGCTGGTATCTGGTGTGGGACCTCTTACCAATGATTCTTGCAATACCGTTTTGTCGATGATTTTATCAGATGTTTAAAAAATGGCGCATTTGTAGGATGGTAAACCTGTGCTCGCTAAACCACACCAATCGCGGATTCTTCTACAAGATAATAACCAAACATTACTAATCAAATACGCAACCTTAAACGACGAAGGCGTCTATTCGTGGATAGCAACGAACAAAGCCGGAAATATTTCGGCCAACTTGTCGTTATTATTGACAGGTAGATAATAGGTTGGTTGATAAAATATCTTGGATGATCGTGACTCGATATCTAAATCATAATGTATTTTGTGTTTTTATCGTGAACATCAAACTACACCACTCGTAGACAAACCCGAATCACAAGAACATCTTGAAGTCAAAATTGGATTCCTCATTTTGACGATATTTTTCATAGTGTGTATTTCATGGTCGATTGTAAAAATACGAAAAGAACAGGTTTGTCCATGATAAAATATCATTAAAATACGACCGAGTCCCATAGATTAGCATGAGTACTAGATGTAGGTATAAATAAGTACCGTATCTACTTATCTAGCTAAGAGCTCGCTAGCTAGAGCTATCCACATACCCGGTACCGACGTGTACTTACTACTTACCTACCTATCTATGTATACTCCAACGATTGAGCAATTAATTTGTTTGCTTCGCATAACATGCATAGAGCTTTAGAAAAGAATTGAAAAAAATCGGTTTATCCTATTTTGAAGAAGGAGCCATTCATAGTTTGAATCCTGACCTCGGCATTGAACAACAAGCCGAGCTTCTTCCATATAATAAAAAATGGGAATTCCCGAAAGAGAAATTGAAATTGGGTAGGTACCACCTATGTTTCTTATCATGTATATACTATATACATAGAGTAGATAGGTACCTAGTACCTACACCTAGTTACCTGATCTGCTGCCTAGATCTATTTTCTACTTGTACATATACTTTGTACGCGCGTAACGTTCGCTTATTCTAAAATATTGGAGAAAACCTCTTCCAGGCAAGGTGCTCGGTTCTGGAGCATTCGGAGAGGTCCGCATAGCCGAAGCAGATGGTATAGTCGATGGAAACGCAGTGACCACAGTAGCTGTGAAAACTGTTAAACATAACGCCGATGCGATGTCCATAAAGGCGTTAATTTCGGAATTGAAAATCATGATACATTTAGGGCCTCATTTAAACGTTGTAAATTTGCTGGGAGCGTGTACCAAAAATATAGACAAAAGCAAGTTTCTTGATCACGTACAAATATCTACGAGCATCTGCAGAATTTTTTATTATCGCTGATTCGCTAATATAGGAGAGCTAGCCGTTATTGTGGAGTTTTGCCAGTATGGAAATTTGCACGATTTCCTCTTGAAACAAAGGAATAATTTTATCAGTCAAATCAACGATGAAGGAGAAATTGATTTATCAATTTCTATTGTCAATAAGTAAGAACATACCTGTACTATGTCCAAGCCCCTGCTCAAAAGTACCTATAAATAATAACAACGATGAATATATATTTATATTTTTTTTCAGTAACAATTACTGGCTTGTTGATACCAAAACGAATAATCAACATTTTTCTAAAATCAAGAAAGCCATCGGTAAGTCCGCGCAAACATTTTCGGGTGAAATCAAATCATTCCTCTTTCTGAATACGTAGACGTACCTACTCGTAATTACCTATACGTTATTTTACTTGAATATGTAATTGAAATTGAAGATGTTTCAGTTCAATTTTATAATAAGAATGTTGTAGTGTCGATGTTTTTGTGCTCGAGGTTGTCGCAAAATATCAGATTTTTCTTTCTGTTATACATATTTTTTCATTAGTCATTTCAACAGGATCGAACGGATATCTGTTGAGTGTAGATGACAAACCCAAACTGTATTGCACTAAGCAATATGATCATGAAAATACCATAGTCGGCCCAATAAAAACCTCCGATTTAATTTGTTGGTCGTTTCAAGTCGCGCGTGGCATGGAGTATTTAGCCTTTCGCAAAGTAAATACACATACCCCACCTCGTGCTAAGGCTACAATTTAAAAATTTTGTTGACGCAGATATTACACGGTGACCTGGCGGCGAGAAATATTTTGCTGGCGAAGAACAATATAGTTAAAATTTGTGATTTTGGCTTAGCCAAGAGTATGTATCAAAGTGAAAATTATCGAAGGAAAGGAAATGTAAGTTTTATGAACTGTATTTATCAAAAAATTACCTATGTTATCGAGCGAATTCGCAAAATAAATAGAAAAATAAATGTTTCTCTTTTTTATTTTTAGACTTTGCTACCAGTGAAATGGATGGCTTTAGAATCAATCAGAGACGGAGTATTTTCTACGCATTCGGACGTTTGGTCGTTCGGAGTCACAATGTGGGAATTGTTTTCGTTGTCTGTTTCACCGTATCCCGGTAGGTACCTAGCCTACCTACTACCTAGTTACCTACTAGTTAGGGTTGATAAATTGCCTACAATACAATAAGTTTAAAAGCGAATTTCTAGTAACCTGCTTAATTTCTTCTTCCCTTAAAAGGTATCGAAAATTTGGACGATTTATATGGTAAATTAATATCTGGATACAGATTGGAAAAACCGTCGTTTGCGTCCAGAAAGATGTCGGTTTTCTACCACCTTTTCTTCGTTTCATTTTCAGTAACAGTTGTGTAAAACTTTTCTTCCCTTTTTTTTCCACAGATACGACATAATGAAAGAATGTTGGCTCCCGAATCCTAAGTCTAGACCGACTTTTGCTGCCTTAAGTAGAATCTTAGAAAATTTATTCGAAAATGGGATTCCTTCTGTTAGTATAAACATAATTCATTTACGTCTTACAGATCAATTTCCGCGTTTCATTGTATACCCAATTAACCATCTTATGTGTACGAGTACGACTGTATTTACGTTTTCAATTTGCAGTACTATTCCGAATTAAACGAAATGTACATGAAGATGAACAATGCTGCAAACGACACGGAGGATTATTTGTCCATAATAAATCCTTTCTATCACAGTTTCGGGGAAAATCGATATGTCAACGTGATGTTCGCCCCTAGAAGCAATAATGATGTCCAAATTGAACTGACAACTAGGTAAATGAATACCTGGTGTCGTATTCGGATCATGAAGACACGAATTTTCCAAAAAAAAATTCAAACAGTTGTAACAATCGAGTTCGTTTGCAGCCAGCGCTTCACTAAATTCCGATTTTGTCGATATCATCCTACCTTATAAATTTTCTGTATCTACTTCTAGTCCAAAACACTAATTGTTGTTAAATAGTACCCACAAAAAATATACCTATGGTGTTTTTATTTCGGTTTTTATTTTTTTTAATGTAGGTACAAACCTATGCATTACATGTTAATTATCTGAAAATGCGCTAACAAAATGGCGTAGGTCCTAGGTATCTATCAATTCATTCAATTCAAATTTAATGCTTTGGAGTATTACGTTGCGTTTGATTTGTAGGTATTTCAAATAGATCAGCACCCGATAATATTTTCATCAATAGATGTGAACTGTAAAAGATGCAAGATTATTCAATAGCCTTAAAAATTCATCACTAAACGTCTTTATCTCATCAGTTTATCACCATACAACTAGCGAAAAAGAAGTAATACAACTAATAAGTATGGCAAAAACTAATCACATTAATCACTAAAGAATATTGAATGACTAAACAAATGTTAGATTCATTCTCAAAAAAAAACTCTTCCCACATCGGAAGGTAATTCATCACTGACACAACCTATCGCACCTTTAACACATGATTAGTCACATGACTACTCCCTTCAGACAACTTTACAATACACAGGTAGACCTCAAATTTCTCGTTTCTGCACACCTCCCACCAGTGACTCCTGCCTTTAGGGAATTTTTGAAACGAAACGTAGACGCATCTCAAATTTCTCACTTTTGCACACGTCCCACCACCACCAGTCACTCCTCCTTTTGGGAAATTTTTGGAAAAGGGGAAAGATAGATGAAAAAGTATATTTATAGAGATGATTATTTTATAGGCATCTTGTTCAATTGGGTGCTGCTATTAGCACGAGTCTTTTGGTAGTTTTTTTCTTTTTTTGATTAATATGTCTCGAGTGTGAACTCGTGCTGGAGGCCTTGGGAAGCGGATGCCTGTCGCGGTAGCGCCCATGCGTTGGGTTCTCTACGGAGGACTTTGTAATTCGGATTAGGGTGGCTAAAGTGGACTGGGGTCGAAGGTATCAGCCCATGCTTGAGGCATATTGATGGTTAAGGGCTAAGGCAAAGGGATCAAAATTTTAAGGGTGCTGCGCTTTAGTTTTAATCGCGTAACATATTCGTTTTAAGATTGTATAACGTAGTTAAGTTGTAATCCCAATTGTTTTTTAATTTTTCGACTATTTTTGGCTTCAAGAATTCTTCGCTTCGTCGGATTAACTTTTAACTCAGCTGTCAGCTTTTACTTTCTACTGTCTTCAACTTGGGATTATACTGCGTAGCTTTTTACTGGTAATTGTCCGGCTTTTTAAACTTCTGTACGGTACGAATAATTTGTAACAATTTTACTGGCATGCCTTAACTGATTTACTGCTTTACTCGCATGATCTCTTCACATTTTTGTATAACGCTTGTTTCTTCTTCTATATGTTTATGTTTGTTGCTTAATTTGCCGCTTTGGTT
Source organism: Maconellicoccus hirsutus (assembly GCA_003261595.1). NCBI lineage: Eukaryota > Metazoa > Arthropoda > Insecta > Hemiptera > Pseudococcidae > Maconellicoccus > Maconellicoccus hirsutus. The sequence goes on along the minus strand of QBDW01005876.1, from coordinate 10,793 downwards.
GTGACTATTTAGCCTCTTTTCATTTCTTCTACTGCACGTCTTCTTTCTATTGCTTGCATAATTCTGCCGTGTATTGCAGTATTTGTGTTTTTTTTTTCGTTTTGTTTCAGATTTTAAGAAGATTAAAAAGACCGAAGAGGACGTGGTAGGGTATTTTTTCGAGATATCTACATAGTTTCAGGATGCTTCTTGTTACTATGAAGAAATCTGTTTCTATTAATTTTTACGCGTTTGATTTCAGAATAAAGGATGACCAGCAATGGGATACAATGCGAAAGATTTTCGTTCTCGTGCCTAAGAATATCACCATATTTCATTCCGTTGACATTGGATTTCGAATGCGAGTGTATTTTTTCTTATTTTTTTGTAAGTTTCCTTTTGTTTTATGCTTCTTCTTATTCAGCTTTTTTCCTCTTGTGTTCATCTCCTGTAATTTCTTTTATACAAAATAAGGGAAATTAAGCCCTTTTTGGGTTATTTTTTTCACAACATATCTATATTTTTTTGCAGTAACTGTGATTGTAGCATTTTATCACATGTAATCGTCGATATTACGTAATACAGGAACAGTTAGAAATTGACATTTCTCCTTGCTGTATAACATGTGTAGTTCATACGTTTCTACATTCCACAATAATGTGATGAAAAATTCGATGAATAATCCAACTATTCACAACGGAAAATGAATCTTCTATTCGACTCACCAGCATCACAGCATTTTATTCGACGAATTGATGTAGTCATTTTAGGATAGAAACTTGCCATGGAAATTTAACTTTTCATTCGATATCGCATTTCATATTTTATTATGGTGTACGATTGATTCGGTGAGGTGGTGCAAAAATGAACAAGCTTCGCGCATTTCTTGTAATAGGCTTAATACCACAAATAGCCGCAGGTATGTAATTGAAAGTAATATTACCTAATATCTATTAATTTGTACCCAGCCGAAGCAGCTAGAAATGACTTGTGTAGGTATGGCAACAATCATCTTAATATCTAAAGTACGAGTACATAGTATGGTGAGTGCTATATGTTAGTACGATTAAATATTTCCTCGAGACAATGGTGATGTTGCAAGGAATAAGTTGAAGTACCCATTACCCACTCCCCACATCATATCAATTGGAGCATCGGTCGATTACTATATGCACATAGTTAAGTAAAGCTTAGGTGGTACGTTCGCCACATATGCATGTGTAATGTGTATTATGTACCTTGTACTTGTACTTACGCTAGCACGTCCTATAAGCATTGCCCAAACTGCCCTTAAAATTATTTTTTTGGTTTTAAATTTCAAAATCGATGTTATTTTTACAGTTATACAAATCAAACCACCTGGCGAAGAAATTTTTGTAAATATTACGAACCGGTCTAAAGTAATACTTAGTTGCATCAATGAAGAACTCGTGCAATGGACACGTCCAAAGACAGAAATCTATGTAAGCTGTTCATGTTCTGTGTCTGTGGTATAATTTATAACCTATTCACGATGTAAAATTTCTTTACATCTCTACGTTTACGCGCATGTATTTGTTGTTCAAGGCTCAAGTCCACAATTATATGTATTTCACGAAAGGCACAGGAACCTTCGTGCAATGTAGGTAGGGTATAGGAAGGTACACCTACTCATGTACCAGGTGGCTGATTAATCGTGGACCCCCCTGAGAAAATGAATTACTTTTTTTTAGGTTTTATTGTAAAAATGGAAGCAATGGCTTAAACAATGTTAAATTGGGCATCATTTTCTTCATTAAAAAAATCAAATTTGATTTTGTCAATTCATTCTTAAGTTGAAAAATCGCGATTTATGTACTTAATTCTTATCAATTCTAAAGACACCGAATAAATTGCAATTTTTCAACTTGAGAGTAAATTGATAAGACCTAATTTGATTTAATTTTCTCTCCTCACTTTTTTTTTATTGAAATATCTTGATCAAAGATTATAAATGTATAATGAACTACGTTGAAAATAAGATACTTAAGCACCTCGATGTAAAATTTTCGGGCAGCGTTTTTTTTCCTTCTAGTCCAAGCTGTTAACACCGAAAAATGACGAAATACTTATTTTTTTGAACACGGCACCGCTTATGGTTTTTATTTTAGTTCGGTCCAAAAGAAAATTTCTGACAAGGGTAGCCAAAAAAAACCTCCCACAGAGGGGGGAGGAGGAGACTTCCAAGTTACACCCCCATTTTGGGGCTTTGGGATATGAAAATGATTTTGGTATCGTTTCCGTATAATTAGATCCTCCTGAACACGAATTCGCCATTGGTTTTCTCGTAGGAAGTGTAGCACATGCACAATCGTTACGTTTGTATGTGAAAACAAGTGCAAATTCAGTGAAAACACGATCAAAATACGATTTATTCCACCCCAAGTCAACCCTCAAAGGGTAACCCACATTTCAAACATGTTTTTTAATTAATTCGACCTCTCTGAACACGAATTCGTCCTCAGTTTTCAAATTGGAAGCGTAACACTTACGTAGTCGGATGGATTTACATGTTATTTGGTGTGTGATTTTTGATAACAATATTGAAACGAAAAAAAGAATGTTAACACGAAACAAATAGAAAGGAAAGGCGTAAGGAAGGGGGCAGGGGAGAAGGAGAAGGAGAAAAAAATGAAAAGTACCGACGGATGACTGAAGCTGAAATTACCGCTTACCATTGGTCTATTAACTTGTGAATTTTAATTATGATTTAAGCCTATACCCAAGCGCAATGAGAGTGGTAATGAAAAAATTAACGGTACTACGTACATGAGGAATTTAACGTTACGTCATTATTGGAACACAGGCCGCTACACGTGTCAATCGATGAAGAACTACTCTATTGCGAAATCAGTTTACGTTTACGTATTCGGTAAGAGATGATGCAGCGCCACGATACCTACATTAACTAACTTATTTGCTCGGTTTAACATTAATCGGCTTAACACCCATGCACCCTTCGACAGATGACAAAAATCTCTTAGCATTAAGAGATAAGGTGACAATGTTACATGTCGAAAAAAACCAATCCCCAATTGTGATACCTTGTAGATCCACTGCACCAAATTGGAAAACCACTCTAGAACGGACTGACTCTCAGGTGTGTTCGTTATCACCAGATACGAATTCTTTGGTTATGGCTGAAGTTATCTTTAACACCATATTTCAATTAAATATTTTCGCAGCTTCAAATTTTGAATAAAACCCGCGACGGGTTTAAACTGAAGAATGATGGCAAAATCGATCTTCATGGCGAATATCGATGTTGTGTTGAAAGGGGGTATGGGAATAAGGAAAAGCAATGCAAAAAAATAGAACTTCATTTTGATAATGGTGAGTTAGCCGTTAGACACCTGATAGTAACTTTTACATAATTACGAGTATATACAAATACTTAGCGTACTCATACGTTACACACGAGGGTAAGGAATTTAAACATAAGTAGGTAAGAAAATAGGTATACTCGTATGATTTTTGTTTACAGAAAAGGACCATGAATTATCAAATCCAGTTATACGAAGCAACCACAGTTCTACATTTTTCTTGGTGGGAGGAACTGCCGAGCTACACTGTTCAGCGGATATCGCGCGATATTCATACGACGCAATTCAAATCAATTGGAAGCTACCAGATAGAAACTGTACCAATGTAAGCAATCTGCTGGTAGAAGCAAAGAAACAAGTTCTCTTTCACTCGTTCAAATTATACTGTATGTGCCTACCTAACTAGTAACTACCTACATACTTATTGCAGAGATTTTCTTTCCATAACTCAACATATATAAAAGATAAACGTAAAAATATTACTACGACGCTTATCATTCACAATTTGACTTCTTACGACCAGAAGAATTATTCCTGTGAAATAAGTAGCAGTCGCAACGTTACAAAAATGACCTCCTATTTTTTACGGGTCCACGGTAGGTTACGGGAAAAACGAATTCACGGCTTGTACGAGTATTGTGGCTTCTAGCGTTTGCGTTCCCGCGATATCGAATCACTGCAAAGATGTCCTCACATTATCTACTCTTGTTTGTGCGTTTTTTTTTAGGTGTGCCTGAAATCGCATTAAATCATAACGAAGAGTATTACATGCACGATAAAAATCACACCACGACGTGTTCGGTCAGTTACTATCCGTATACTACAATTCGATGGTTCTTCAAGAATTGTACTAGTCTTCCATTTTCTTGTGAAAACAAAACACATCCTTTTCCGGTAAGTAAATTCCAGTCGAATACCTATTTGTAGCTACCTTCTGTACCTACTTAGTACTTACACACATACAATTAAGCTTCAAGACAGGTGCCTGTTGGTTCGTTCAATAATAATTACATCATTTAATGGCGAAATTTTATACTTATTTCAACAGAACTCCACACATATAGAACAGAAAATTGGTGATAAAATAAAATCCGAGTTGAATTTTACAAGTGAAGATAGCAAGGTTATCATATGCTTTGCGAACAACTCGCTAGGATCCTCAAATAAATCATCCATGTACTTGGCAACGGGTAAATTGCATAATTACGTATGTCGTCGATATTAACGATTCTTTTCTCCTTTAAATTAACAATATTTTAACGAACGTTATGGAAGAGTTTCATCAAGAAGGTTGAAAGCTTTATTTTGATTACTGTTATTACTTCGTACCTCGTACCTACCTACCTACTACCTACTACCTACTACCTAGTACGCGTTTTATAAGGCATATGAGAATTGGATTTCTATCGTCATTTGGGAATTTCATGGTACACTCCGCCCGGAGTGCACGAGAAAATTTTTCCTTTTATACGATTGTTTTCTCCTTTCAGATATAAAAGGCGGTTTTGGAATAACAAAAATGTATACCAGCCCTATCCTAATCGGGCAAAATGTGACGATATTATGCGCCGCTTCAAAATACCACTACCTCAGCAATCTAACATGGTATTTCAACGACGATGAAAATGCAACAAACATTCCAGGTAACCCAAGTCACCAATAAACCATAAAACGAGAACTTAAACTCAGAAGAGAAACTAGCGTTTTGACGAAACTCAGATATTAGGAAAGAGGACAACGAAAAAACCCAAAACCAACTTTTTGGCTGCTAAAGTTCATTTTTCGATTTTACTCTGATGAGTGTTTTCCGGGGAGGGGGGATAGGGAGACCGTCCTGTTCAATGCCGCCGCAAATCTCACTTCCCCATCTCGCTTTGTTAAAAAGTTATGGTCGTCCAAAAATTTACATTTTGAAAAATTTTGGAAATTTTAATTTTTATAACTTTTGATTTAATCAAGATAAAAAGATGAGGAATCCCCATATAAAAATACATTCACTTTAACGTTTCGTATGCTAAATTGAAATAGAAATAGAAAAAAATCGAAATTAAAATTATACTAATCAGTAATTATAACCTCGAATTTATTTCTGAATCTGAATGCCTCTGGAGCGAAGTTGCGTTTTTTGATAAATTGATGAAAAATGCTAGGTATTGTACAAAGCCAGCAAACTGGCTGAACTTGTCGTAAGAAGGCTAAATTTGATACAAAATCTCCACTTTTCTCGAAATCCCCATTAAAATCCCCAGCGTTCAGCAACACCAGGGGAAATCCCCAAATCTGGCAATAAATCCCCACACCTGGCAACACTCGTTTTCTTTTTTGATTTGTCATTTACACCCTTGAATATCGACTTGACTCAAAAATCATCCGCACTAAAATAATCTACATAAAATTCTTTCTCGCTAATGAAACCGCATATTTCCATCTATTTCAGTAATCGAGGTGTAATTATTCAAAATCGGTAAACAAAATTAAAAAAAAAATTGTTTGAAAAAGTATACCGCTGCCTCTGCGCCTGGAGGTTAGACACATATGCGTACATAGACTCAGTTTATGTTGCATAATTTCCAGGTTGAAGGCCTTATTTCTACCCCGCAACACACTGTATATCAAGGGTAGGAGTAGATATAGATACCTACTCGTATATTAACACTTAAGATGGCATATTGCAGGAATTGAAGTGAATAATTTCCAAAGCAAATTTTCATTTATAACGAAACTTTCAATTACTAAAGCGCGAAGAAATCATATCGGAAAATATTTTTGTAAGGCTTGGAAGAGGTCTACTGATTCGGAGTCGAATAACCGTAGCGTGGAAATCGGAGGTGAAAATGTTTTTGCATACGCAAGCGATACTCGCAAGAGTGGTAATTAGTTAATTTATCTGATTTCGACGGTCTCAATTTTTCGCAATGTTACTAGTGTTTGAAAAGCCTGAGATCACTGTTGAACGAAATTGGCAGAATGGAATCGTGACGCGTTTAGGAGAATTAGTACGATTTCGTATCAACGCTACTGGTATCTCTGAACCCAACGTTACTTGGACCAAGGTATACATACATAGACATACGTACACATATGTGCATACTCGCACTGTATGTAGTTATGTAATGTGTATACATATGAATACGTATTACGTACTAATTGCTAAACAGTAAACAGCTCCGTATTTTGTATCAAGAGTTGACCCAGCTATGTTTCATTATTTTTTATGGGTAAAAGGGTCACATTCTTGTGGTATGTGTACATACGCGTACATGTACGTACATCGTACAACTACACGCGTGTGAATACAAACAACATGTACCTCACTACCTACAACTTAGGGTACCTATCATCTACCTACCTAGTCTAATTAGTAGAGATACTAGGTATTAAGTGGTTAAAGTACCTACTAATATTGATGTACTCGTATCCGCTACATTCGCTTCTACCATCCGCTAAAGGACGGCCAACCTTTAAAGAGGAATTTGAAGGACAAGAGAATTAAATTAACTAATAAAAATCAATGGTTGACCATCCATAACGTTTCTGAAGAAGACCTAGGTTGGTATTTGTGCGTTGCGTCTAATGAAGTTGGGAATAAGTCTATGAAAGTTCAACTACAATTACCATCAGGTACTCATCCCTTCTAATTAAAAATCAAATAATTACCTACGTGGTTAACCTTGAATTTGCTCTTTTTTTCAGATGAAGGTACGAAATTGAAAATTGCAGTTTTTTTTTCAATAACGGCGATGATTTTGCTGGGCTCTTGCACTTTGTGGGCGATATCAGAAAGATTCAGACATAAGGTGAAGGGTGAAACGTATAGTTCATTAACGTTTAATAATCTTAACGCAAGTTGCCAAAAATTTTTACCTTTATCGCCGCGCAGGCCAACGTCAATTCATCAATTTATTAACTTGTACGTGTGTGTGTGTACCATGTACGTATTATAGAGGCTGCGAAAAGATTTGCAAGCAGTCGAATTACTACATTTTGAAAAAGGAGATTATCGCTCGATTAATCCTGACCTGGGTATTGAACAGCAAGCAGATCTATTGCCGTACGACCAAAAATGGGAGTTCCCACGAGAAAAATTAAAAATAGGTAAGAAACAAAAGCAAAATAATATTTTTGTGAAAAAATTTCACTTTTAGAAAACCGGGTATAGTGGGTTGCATAACCAATTTTTGCAGAAAAAAGCTCTAAAATCTTTATAATTGCGCGAAAAAATTGAAATTGTGGAATGCCGCTCTGTAAGACAAACACGCGAATGTTATAGGATATCATATCAAAAAATTGTCCCATTTGGTAAACAGCTTTGGTTGTGGGATTTTAGAAATCTCAAAATAAGGTTTTGCAACTTCAGTTTTTTATAAAATTAAGCAAATTTTCGATATAATATTCTTAAATATGTGCTCGTTTGTCGTACAGAGCGATATTCCATGATTTTAATTTTCCCAGCCAGTAACTCGGATTTTAGTGCTTTTTCCTGCAAAAATTAGTTATGCAACCCACTACACCCGTAGTGCTATCTTGAAAATTATAATGTCTGAGATAGAGAAATTAACTGACCAAGTTCGCTGACGAGAAGTGTACCGTATTTCTTTTTTCCCATTTTCGCTTTCTTAATTGAAAACGTGAAAAATTAGATACTCTCGCTCACTACTCGGCCAACGTCAAGCTACATACGTAATTAAATTTTTTCAAAACGGTTTTTAAACAGGCGAATTATTAGGTTCGGGAGCTTTTGGTGAAGTGAGAAAAGCCAAAGCCGAGGATGCGATTGATGGTAACGTAAACGTAACCACTGTAGCGGTGAAAATGGTGAAACGTCCCGTAGATCTGGTCTGCATAAAGGCCTTGATTTCCGAATTGAAGATCCTAATACATTTGGGAAAACATTTGAATATCGTTAGTTTGTTGGGGGCTTGTACCAAAAACATAAATGAAGGTTAGGACCGCTGAAATAAAATTCCTCCGTATTTATCTTTCTTCATCTTCAGCTGCTCGTGTGTGAAGACGAACGACTAACTGAAAATGTTTTTTTTATTCGCTTCCGTACAGGAGAACTAATCGTTATATTCGAATTTTGTCGGTACGGGAATTTGCGTGATTATCTATTGAGACGCAGAAATAACTTTGTAAATCAAACCAATGAAAACAATTCAGCTATCTCCAAGTAAGAAGTAATGTAATTACGAGTTGGTATCATAAAGTAACTAATAATTGTTATCCCATTTTGTTTTGAAATTTCAAGCAATTACTCGTATTACACTCCGATGGACGGAGCAAAACACCGCAATCGAAATGAAAATGAAACAGAAGTAAAACAAATGGAAATTACTGGTAAGCGAAATTCTCCGACGCTTTTTGATCTATACGTAGAATTGTAGATGTACTGTAAGTGGTAAGTGGCTAACTGGCTAGTGGCTAATGTGGCTATACAGCGTGTGAAAAATAATATTGTAGATAGAGTCGATGGATGCGTGAAGGACAATTTCGAACTTGGCAGGAACATGGCCGACGCAAACAATGACGAACAAGTCAGAACCAGCGATTTGGTATATTGGTGTTATCAAATAGCTAGTGGAATGGATTATTTGACAAGTCGCAAAGTATTCGCCATTCACCTTTCAATAAGTTTTAAATTCGATCGATTAAAGGTACCTAATAAAAATTGAAAAAAATTCGAATAGGTTCTACACGGTGACTTAGCGGCTAGAAACGTATTGTTAACAAATGACAATATCGTAAAAATTTGCGATTTCGGTTTGTCGAAAAACCTATATCAAAATGAGGATTATCAAAAAAAGAAAAATGTGAGTTCAGGCTTCGGGTAAATTAAATAATTATTGGCTCGTCCGAAATGCATTACGCACGCGTCGTTGCAGCTCCCGCTGCCAATCAAATGGATGGCCATCGAATCCATCAGAGACAGAATGTTTTCAACGCAATCCGATGTTTGGTCATTCGGTATTACTATGTGGGAATTATTTTCTTTATCTACGATACCGTATCCTGGTAAGCCGAACCCATTTATTCGATCTTGAAATACGATGTACAGTAGGTAGATGTACATTTGTAACAGAGACGAAAAAAAAAAAAAAATACATCGAGTAAATTCCAGGCATCGAGAAAATGAGTGAACTATATGATAAACTGATATCCGGTTACAGATTAGAACGCCCTATATTCGCCCCTAAAGAAATGTAAGTTGAAATCATTTCGGTACCTAACTACCTATGTAGTATGTACCTCCTACCTACTACCTAAGTACCTACAGTATGTGTAAGTGTATAGAATACGTGTATACCTATTACCTATGGAATTTATCACATGGGGGAACTTTTTCTTACAAATAGTAAAACAAAAGAATTTAGCTACATAAGTAGTATGTACGTCTACGTAGTACGTACAACCAAATGCTGATATATTTTTTCGTTCATTAAAACCACTTTCCATTAGATACGACATAATGTACGACTGCTGGCATTTTAATCCAACATCAAGACCTCAATTCGCCGAATTACGTATAAAACTCGACAATCTACTAGAAAAAAACACTCTGAATGTAAGTCAGCATTGGTCTTGATGGCACAATACTCGTATACGTGACGTGTTACGTGATACGATATTGCTTGCCAGGCTAGCACATGTACTCTAATCGAATCGACTTGTTGAATGTAGCCAAATTTGTTTTATTACAGCAATATGTCGAAATGAACGACTTATACGTTAAAATGAACGGTATTGTCAAAACTGACGTAGATTACTTGGCTAAGATGGGAATACCGCAGGTATCATATACCGTTCACGTAAATCACGAGTGCATGTACGACGGTAGTCCGCAGATAAATTTCAAATCTCCAAGACAACGCCACGACCAAAGCGATACCGATATGAAAACACACTTGTAAAAAAAAAGTCACGTTTTTTTCTTTACACTTACAAGGGAAGCTCTCGAGGTGTCCGGCTCGGATTTGAACGGGAGTTGGATTTTTGAAAAGAGCATGTCAAAAAACCCCCCAAAACCAAAATTTTAGCTGCCCAAGTTGACTTTTCGATTTTTGGCGAATTTTTGGAATTTGAAAATTACGAAATTTCGATTAAAAATAAAGAATAAAAAAAAATAAAAAAAAATCGAAAAATAATTTTAAATCACGAAAGAAATGTTTCCCCCTAATTCGAACCCGCTGAACCCGAAAATCGCATCGGCGAGCCGTTCTGGAGCCTCCAGCGCGATTTCCATTTTTCTCCAGGAACTTCGAAATGCTCCAGAAGGCGTCCATTTGAGATTGGGCAGCTAAAAACTTGGTTCCCTCTTATTCTCAACCAACTGAACCGACTTGACCACATTTTCGGAATATTCCAGCCGGACACCTCGAGTGCATTTTTCTAGGACAGATTTTTTCATAGCAATGTATTGCGAATTGAATGTTTTTAGCTTTACTGTTTTGCCATGAAAAAACCTGTCCTAGAGAA
>QBDW01005874.1:0-18259 GCA_003261595.1 Maconellicoccus hirsutus | reverse complement strand
CCCCCCTCTACGAATTAGCACACCACTTAATGTCCGGGACTAATGACACGTTCATCGTGACGGTATTCTAGACCGATTCCATGAAAAATTTTTTAGATTTGAATTTTTTCACGAAATTGGCCCAAAGATGTCTAGATTGAATGGGCTATAACGATGCTATCAACAAAGTCACGGATGTGGAGGGATTGACTACGTATAAAAAATTCTCCAACATGTAACTTGTAACATAATTATTTTATCATTCGGACGTGAAATGCATTAGAAGTATTCCGATAAGTCGATGAGATAACGCGCCAGCCGATAGTCGATGTGAGATCCAACCCTTTCAGTAGTTTTAAACGTCTTGTCGTAACGAACATTACCGTTGCGTCGTTTTCGTGTAATCATGTGTTATTGGTATTAATTGTATAATTAAAATTAAAAGTCACGCGTGTTTCGATAGTTCGTAATTAAAATTTCGTAAAAAATGTTGTAATTTCGTGAATAAAAAAAAGTAGTTATTAAAATGAAATCTCGCGTGTTTCTCTCAAAAACGGTTTTTCATCTGATGATGGCTGTTTTACCAGTCGAAACGTTGTGAATTATAATTTTCCGTCGGTGTCACTGCACTAATTGATTTCTTGAGTTATAATTAAAAAACCGTTTTTCCTCGAATTTGAATATTAAAAACTTGGCGTTGTACGTGTATAAGCAATTAAGTACATATGTCTACGTAAGTTGACAGCAAAAAAAACTAGGAAAGGAAAAGCTTCACAATTGCCATCAATCTTCACGACCATACGAGCATACCATATTTCTTTTTATCCAATAAACAAAGCAAAAATACGGGAACGTGAAACTAGTAAATTCCTTTCTTTTAGGCATTCGACATAATGAAAAAGTTTTATCATTTTCGATAATGTTTAATTTGATAAGATAACAATCATATTCGGGAAATTGATTTAAGACAATCCAAAGCCCCGAGAAAATTGATTTCATCAAAGCGGATTTTGTTTTCGAGGAAATTTTTTTCTTCTTTATACGCCTTATTCATTTATTTTTTCTTTCTTTTGTTCGATATGTCGTCGCGCGAAATAACGCACTAAGCCTTTAGTATAGCTAAAAATGACGTATTCGTCAGACAACTACGAGATCGAAAGTTATTTTCGAATGAATTTTTTATACCAGATGATTTATTTTGATAAATTTCCACCGAATCAAACTCTTCGTAAAGCAATCGCAGCGCAAATTGTCGAAAAATGAAATTTCTTCTAACAGAATGACGAACGAAGCGAACGTACTGGAAACGCGTCGTCGAGTTAGCCGACGTAATAAAATTCGCGACGATCGTTTTGATTCTAAATTGAAAATACGCGTATAAGCTCGCTAAACTTTTAGCCTCGCATCTTCGCTTTTTGCCAAACTATCCACGAAACATATCGTCATCGAGGTTTCGTATACGTGCGTATAATATATTCGTAAAACGTACGCGTACACCTTTGGCCGATTGATTTATAGCTTTGTAATAACGTTTACTCGTAAATTTCGACCTTTTGCGCGACCCGCCTCTATCGAATTTGGCAAAACGCTCTTGTCAACGACGAAATATCAAAATATCGCCCGATTTGCCGAGAATAGTTTCGGCTAAATTCCCTTTTTTTGACAGCTTATATAATTTACCAGCTGAACCGTACGGCACGCGAAATCCCGCTTTTCTTACAACGTGCACTCTCCAGAGAAGAGACCCTTTTGCCATCGCACGAGTTTCCACTATTCCACGCTCCATGCCACTCCGCTTATATACCTACACCTAAATCATCTCCTCAGCCCCAAACGAAGTCCGTAGTACATACGCTTAACGATATTCTCTTCGCGGTCAACAATCAATTATGAAAATGAAACGAGTAAGACTCGCGAAGCGTTTGTCGAACGATAAAACCATACAACAACGTAATATACCGAACGTCGTTGTCGAAAATTACGTATTCGCGACGCTACTACGCATTCTTTCGCGACAAATAAATTGTATTCGCCTCAGCCAGTCGACCTTCTAAATACCTTCGAATATTTCCATTCACTGTCGCGTCAGTACTATCAAATGCGCCGCGCACTATCGTTTTCCTTTGATTTGCTTTTCAAAACACAATTGCGGATATAAAAAAGCAAAAAAAAAATTCCCAGAGTTATCGATCTGTTTTGGAAAATTGCAGAGAAAAATCGTTCGTTTTTATGTCAAATCTTCTAATCCTTTTTGATATTTATGGAAGAAAAATCCTATTTCAGAAATTGCCCCAAGTTTGCATTGGTCGGTGAAGTTTTTTCTTTTATTTTAGGAAATCCGTTCGACTCTATTTTTCGTTAATATAAATATTCCCTACGACCTAGTGAAAAAGTTTTTCCAAAATTGAACCATACGTTTGGGGCTCTAAATCATTTACGCTAATTATTTTCGCATTATATTCTTCTCGGAATGTATTGCGAATAGCGTACACATACACGTGCATACATATGAGCAACAAAGGTTCCCAGACCGATGATAACCTTCACCTAATTTTCCTTTATAATGGTAATACATCCAATAAAAGACTTAACGGCTCAATACCTCTTCCGGAGTAGCTAATTATCGGTTCGTGGTGAATTCCTATACGGCTCGTTCCTTTCCTCCTGACTTTCCTCGTAATTTTCAAGATTACAGAGGGTGACTAAGCCTATCTCATGTCACCTCGAAAAGATCTTCGTGCGTAACCAATTAAAATTAATTGTTTAAGAGAATAACCAACATACGGTGGGTCAAAAAAGTATTGGCACACCTCACATTTTTGCGAAATCAAAGCTGTGCTATAATTTAGGAAAATCTCGACCAAACCATCATAATAAAATTAATAAGTAATTACAACTTTATACAAAATGAACGCAAAAATTGTGATTTTCAACTTCAAATAAGTATTGGCACACTTCACTTTTATAGTCAGTTTACTCAAGAATTTGAGTTTTCAAAATGAGGAAAAATGCTCAAATTTGGTATATATCTAGATCTACTACATCACTAGTATTTGATACCCATTACAACATATTTCGCTCAGGGTTGAATGTCGTGCTCGCTAGTCCTCTCTTTGGTGGATCTTAGCCCCCTAAAATCAGTTTTTTGCTTATGTCGTCGCGAAAATAGGTTTTACCAAAAAAATAGTTCAGTTTAAAATTGAAACCCACTAAATTCTCTACAAAATGCATAAAAAAAGAATTATTTTCATTGACTTAGATTTCGAGATATTTGTGATTAAAAAAGGTGTTTCTGAAAATTTTAATTTAGCAAGTGAATCTTTCAACTTCATGAATTTTTTGTGGTTACTTCGTTTGAAAAAATTAGCTTAATTTATGTCGAAAGGCTCCCAAAATAGTGAAATTCCGCAATACCTCCGACGATGGTACGAGTAGATAATCACATACCAACAGCCCTAACCAAGCGGTCTATCATTTTCGAACGGTGTTTTCCAGGCAAAAAAAAACATAACGCATCGTATACGTTGATCTTGCTACCCTGAATTCCTGATAATAAAATACACCGAAAACGTGAACGGCACCGAGAGGAAAAAATTTACTACAATAGCGCTACGTGTTCGGTATTCCGGGCTCCGATACGATTCATTAATTTCAGATTGCATTTCTTTATTTTTAAATTCCGAGCGCACCGCGATATCGGCATCTGTTTATATCGCGTTATTGGTTCTTCCGGCGGAGGGCGACGGTGCACGCAGCGCGGAAGCTTTTTAAGCGATATTTCACAAAGCATTTAACCATCGAAGAAATTTGTGTAGCGCGCCATTCCAGTTAGCTATATTGCTCCGAACGTGTATGGAGCCAATTTACGAGTTTCTAAATTAATAAAACCCGTCCTCGAATTTTCTACATGATAAACGACTCGCGCGCCCGCTAGGGACTATCTGCGTAATTCGGCGTCCTTCTAGTTCGCACGACTTATGGCATTTTTCGTATTGGGACTAATTCCGCACCTTTTTTCAACGCGATGGTTTGACGATTTGGGAAGCCCCGACGTTGGCTTTTTTTTCAGCATTCGATTTCAAATTTACTACTTCGACGTGGGAGTTTTCGGTGACATTCTCCGCGGCTCGTTTGCTAACGTTGCGACTCCATCAGCGAAGCCACGCCCATCATCACTGCTGACATCGCGATCTACTAACACCAAAAATCTCACGTTGAGAAGTGCGCACATTTGTGATACGATTCGGAAAGTCAAACACTACTGATATATCGTTAACCGGCACGTTCCCTTATTCGCGACCCATTATATATCATCATCCCCTACTACAACCCTGCGTTACACTTGGTAAACAGATTTTAACAACCGCAATTAGCTAAACCAAAAGCTCTGGCATTTCTTGCATTAAACAAACTCTCAATTTGGCCAATTTCCATTTCCTTCGATCGCAAGTGGACCTAATTTAATCTGTTATTATCGAGCAAAACAACGCGAACTAAGCCAGACTCTAAATTCAAATATCCAAACCTCCTAAACTATTAATAGAAATTGAATTTTTCCGCCGTCGTGTTTCTATACGCAATCAAGCATCGACGAATTCACAAACGTCCCTATGAATAATACAACGAAGCTATAGTTCAGGTAATCTCGTGCAACGAATACACACAGCAACGTCGAATTACGCTTAAATCGAGCCTCCGCCTTTATAAAAATTTCATTCGAATAATCTTCGATTCTCAGCAGCGACTCGTCTAAGAATCCGTTAAAATATTAACCGCCCTATTGGCGGAAGCAATTTTAAAACGATTGGTAAACAACTCGAGTAGAATATTTTCAAAACACAAGAAGGCAAAAATCTTGCAGCGTCGCCCAAAAAAAACAATAAACATATAGTAAAATAATAGCCCTCATTCGAAGCAGAAAAACCTTCGTTTTATGGTAGAACGTGTAAATGGTATAAACATAAAGGCAACAATTTGTATCGGTTGTTGAAAAAACACAAACTCAACCAGCACAATGACTGGCGACTTAGAAAGCTTTTAGAGTTTATTTTTGTAGAAATCTTTTTGCGCAATTCTTTTCTGATGAGCTCGCCAAAGACCTCAACATTCGTATAACGCACACATACGAAGAAAACGCTTTATATAAAATTATCGGATTTATTCTTTTATTTAAAGACAGCCGAGAAAAAAAAACGATTTAATTCGACAATAAAGTCGTTTCACAATCGTAGTAGTAAAAGGTTTACAAAACATTTTATGCTATGAAAACGGTGTTACGAATTTTTGTTTACTTTATACATTTATATTTTTTTTTTATTTTCAATCATCGGTGTGTTTTGATGCGGCAGATGGCAGCAAATTATCGCAAAGTTATGTTTTATGTGTTTTAGTTCTTATAAAGGCTTTACCGCTTTCTATTTTTTTTTCTATTTTTTTATTTCTGCTCGTTTCGTTTTTCCGACTACAAGCGAGTATACAGAGTGTTCCGGGGTAGAAAAAAGGGCTTCAACCTAGAAATTATGCAACATAAACTGAGTCTATGTATGCATGTTTGCGTAACCTCCGGGTCGAAGGGGCAGCGATATACTCTTTTATAATTTTTTTTTTTAATTTCATTTACCGATTTTGAATAATTATACCTCAATTACTAAAATAGATAGAAATATGCTGTTTCTTCTGAAAGAAGGAAAATTTTATCTAGATTATTGTAGCGGGAATGATTTTTGTGTTAAGTCAACGTTCAAGAATGTAAATGACAAATTAAAGAAGAAAACACGTTTTAAATTATGAAATTTTTATCATTTTTAATGAATTATTCAAAAAATTTTCCTCAAAACATGACTTTAATAGGTGTTCTAAGAAGGAAAAATTTGCTCTTTCATGCCGCAAACCTCATCTTTTTTTAATTAGATCAAAAATTATGAAAATGAAAATTTCCAAAACTTTTCAAAAGTATGTAAATTTTTGCCATTTTTACAATTTTTGGACGACCATAACTTTTTAATTACGTGAAATAGAGAGGTAAGGTTTATGGCATTGAACAAGATGGTCTTCTCCTCTTCAGAAACACTCATCAGAGTGATCGATCATGAGTGATGTTTTTTATCAATTCGTAATTTTTTTTCTTCTTATTCTGATCATTTTGACAATAAAAAAAAAAATTTTTGAAAAAATATACCGCTACCCCTGCGGTACTGAGGTTAGGCAAACATGCCTGCATAGACTCAGTTTATGTTGCATAGTTTCTGAGTTGAGGTCATTACTTCTACCACAGAACACCCTGTATAGACATACTTCAGCTCGCTTTGTTCACCCCATGTTACGGTACCACACCAAAAGGGTAGCAGATTCAAAACAGGCTCAACCGATTCGCTTGATGTAACCTTGGTAAGGGATGCGCATAAATGAAAATTGATAAAGCACGATCAAGCGCAAATAAAGCGAATAAAGCAAATCGATTACCTCGACTATCACTTTCACTTCTCTACCCCTAATTGAGAAACTATGTGCTACCAGCCTCACAAAATTTGACTTAGAGACAACCCAAAGGAGGAGGCAAACAAACGAAAGTTGCTTGATCACATTCCAGCACAAACCGAGCACAAACTATTAAGCCTATTTGAAATCCACTAAGCTTCTATTGTGAGGCCAACAGGATGTATTTCGCTTTGCAAATGATTTTTCGCGGTTGCTACAAGTGCAACTGAGCTGTAACCACAAACGAGTCGGGAGTTGTACGGCGTCGATACTTGGCAGAAAATGGTGCATGACGCGCGAAGCATAGTAAATTGATTAGCTTTGACAGAACATTTAAAGCGAAAAGCTCATGGAAGTTTACGTACCACCTACACCTACCACGTACCTACGTGCGGACGACTAAACGCGAAAAGCGCGTATCTCGCGTAAAGTTAATTTGTTTTTAGTCCATTTGGCAACCGGAATGCGACGCTGTGTGTACGTTTCCAACGCAATGTAGTGTTGTTTGAAGAAAACAGAAGTGACTTTTGAGAAAAGACGTCGGATTTACTTTTTAGCCGCCAAAGACGACGATTAATTATGTTTTAAACGTTTTCGACGAAAGTTATCACAGCCGCTATGTAAGTTTTAACAACTGCTCTTGGTTAGTGTAAAAGTTTACTTTATGAAGTCATTGTTTATCATTTTACCGAGGCGTACACCGCAACTACACAACAGCTCTTTTTGTAATAACTCTAATGATTTACACCGGTTAAAAAAGCGATCGTTCATTTTTTGCGAAAACTTAAGTAATAAAACGCTCTCTTCTCGCCTTCGGGATATCTTTTCAGCCCAAAAGCTTCATAATTCATTCGCGTTCAACGTACAACGGCGCGTTACTAGCGTGTAAAAAAAAGTACCAGCCTTTCCCTTCGTTCCGTCTCGTCTCGACTTATTGACCACGTAATTGATTTCATTTTTCATTCACTTTTCCGCCTTATTAACGCGATTACAGTCGAATTTTCCAGCGAAAAAGGGCCAACAGGGTGAATCAGATTTGCCTCGACCGTTAATATTATTTCCTCGTAAGTCATCCTTCGTGTAAAAGTACTTTTGCATTGCTTTAAGATATTTTCAAGGACTCGATATACAACATTATGCAACGTCGGCGATTAATCGTAATACGCCATTTGCGTAAAATCGCATTTACTCTTCTTTCTTTAACGTAGATAATGTTTTCCATAATTCTCACATAACACGGCAACGTTGCGTCGCATCGTTTCGCTATTTCGTGTAAATTTTACTGTCTGTATTTTTCAAACACGTCTACCAAATAAATTCCCACTAAACGCGGTGTTTTTACGTATACCGCGAAAAAATTCGCATCGAAAGAAAAAACTCACGCATCCGGGAAACATTTAATTTTCCACACGACTATCGGTCGAGAAAGAGAAAACAAGGAAGTGCTTATTTGAATACATTTGCATGGGTTATTACTCGAGTACGTTATATTATGTAAAATGAATGGACATCGTACGCTTTATAATACAGCGATAAAGTTTCGTTTTTTTTTTAAATAGTAAAAAAGGAATCACCGTAAAAACGCTTTTAACTGAAAAAAACCACAAAGAACAAACGAAACGTAAAAGTAATTTTAAAAGCCATTCCTCCAACACCTCACAAAGTTACAAACACTAGTTTGCCATCTAATTTCGTTCTTTAAAAAAAAAAAAAATACTACGAAACATAAACATTCTCTACAAATTTACAATTTTGCATCTTAGCAACAATAATAACTTTATTCGTCTGATTTTGTAAAAAAGAAAGAAAAACTGAAAACAAAAGCAAAGACAGAAAAGCTCCAACCGATACAAAAAAAGTAAAAGAAAATAGGGAATACGACTTGAGTCTTGAAAACTGTGCTGGGAATTGACATACGCTCTGAGGAGAGATGTGGTAACAATAATTAAAGTGAAGAAAAATTAGCAAGAAACAACTTTATTTGAAAAATTTGCTAGTAAAAACGACGTTTCAAATGTAATATAGGAAGGGACCTATAAAATGAAGGGGGTGCGAGTAATTTTTTGCATTTCATTTTACTTGAAAGAAGAATTGATTATAAATTTTGTGTAATAACAAATTTTGGCGTATCAGTCTTTAATATTTCTCGTGAAAATGTGAGAAAACCAGATTTCCCCTTTTTCTGAAGAACATTTTCTCAAATTTGAGGAGAGGGGATTGCTCCAAATGGAATTTTTGTAATAACTAAAAGTGTAGAGGAGACGTCAAGAAATAATTTTGACAAAACGTTTTTTTCTCTAAAATCCATAAGTGGAGAGATATAGGTGTTTCAAATATTGAAGGGTGGATCCTCAGAAAATGGAGGGGCTGAAAAATGGGTACCATTGCTTAAAATCTTTGTTTTAGTGCATAGAACGAGAATCAATCATAAAATCGCTTTTAACAGCTTGATCGAGCTGACGTCTTTTTTTGTGCATTTAAGGTTCCACTAGTAGGTGCAATAAAGCAGCGGACACTTATTGGTGCGACTAGCCATTCAATGCGATCAGTGGTGATGATACCAAATCGTCAATACTCTTCAATCCTCAAGTGAGTTACATTTATAAACGAATGAAAATCTAAAACGACCAAGCGGAACCGTGTCACGAACGCTGACAGTCGCGGTTCCACACCTGCGTCACCAAGTTCGTCAATCAGCACATGAAAGAAACACGTTGAGGCTCGTGTTACAGTACTGTACACAATTTACAATCACATCGAACCCAAGCCCAATTAGCGATACAATTCGAAACCTGTACGCTGCTAAAAACCTCGAAATACGTTCGCCACGATTTATACGGAGCGTAAAATTAAAAGAAACACTCACCTGTGGCTATTTAATTTCCGCACCCAACTCGGAAACGCTTCGAGTGCTGGACATTAATAACGTAGGTTAGTGACGCAAACTGGGACACGATAAATAAACGCCACCGGTAGCGCCGTCGACTGCAGCATTTTCTTTGTGATTAATTCGTAGACGCAACCGAGTCTAGATGTGCTCCTGCTCGCCACTGCGTTCGTTTCGTGTAGCGATATATCACTTTTGTCGGTCTTCTTAACGTAGCGTCGCGTCCACGACGTCGTTCCACAAAAGGCCAAGCATAAATTTCTACGACCGAGCTCTTCTACTCGTTTCTCTCGTATTGAAACGCAACCGTCGTCAACGGTACATTACAACCAGTACGCAAATAATGCGTAACTCGAACCCTCTTACCCTCCTACCACGGTTCACGAATTCTCGCAGTTACACTAAATCTCCATTTCAGCGGTATTTTTCGAGTTTCATTCGAAAACGGCCTACATTCGCCGCTAATTAGGACCGAAAACCGAGAACCGAAAAAAAATTCCTTTTAACCGCCAACCAACCTAATTCCATCGGATATCGATTCGATTTCGTCACCATCGTCAAATTTCACATACAAAATACAATCGGAGAAGTTTACGAATTAAACATATAATTGTTTTAGGTAAATCCTGCGTTTCACTTTGCCGCATCTCTATCGCTTTATCCGTTTAAATGTTTAATTAGAAATTCGCTTTCCAAGTTCCCTATGTAACATGACTCGTATTTAAATTAATTTGCCGGCAGCTCTAAGCGAAAGGATGCGGTCGCAAATTACGACGATACAGCGATCGATATTTTTAATATTTTTCAATTTTCTTTTTCCATTTTTAATGTAAACAATATCGGAAGCCAAATAAAACATCTTGCGCCTTTTTTTCACCGTTTTACAATTAGGTTTCCATAACGTAGAACGCATTTCGCAAGTCGGCTTGTACTCTTTAATGAAAATATATACGATGCTTTCGAATACGAAAGCAACCTTACGAGAAAAAACACGAAGGCGAAGCAAAGCGACCGGACTAGCTTATGCATATTCAACAGAATCCTGGACGCGTTGCGCTTCGAACTCGTTCGGCTACAATTGACGCTCGTTAGCGAGCAGAATTTTCGCTGGTGGCAGATGGCTCGAACGAATTATATCGACGGGGCAGCGTTGCAGCGCGTTAAACACGTTATTATGAATCAATTACATCGTCAACAGGTTGCAGTATATTATGCGGGTCTGTATTAAAGTTCAACTTTGACAAGTACTTATTGTTAAACTTATCGCGTTCCCGGTCCCCGGAGAAATTACAATTTACTCGATCGTAATGGAACGTTTGTCCCAAACAAAATATACGCTGTAACTATTTGTACTTTTCACGGCAACGCGGCTTCTACGTTTTCGAGCCAACCGTTGCAATATTAATGCGACAACGTTCTCGTAGTCGCTTTTACCTTCGTCAAAGTTGGCGAAATTTTATCAAACATGATGGTTTTCGGTAAAGCGAAAGGGACCAGTTGAATAATCCTCCTCAGTTGCACGTACCACAGTATCGATCGTAGAAGAAAATTTTGCAAAAATTTCTCCTTCGTAATGTACACACCCCACATTTTATTTTCAATACAGAACTACATCATGCGCGGTAAAAAAAATATCTGTAAAACTTACTCAAATGATTGGTTGGCGTAGCTCTACGATCGTAACCCTGTTTGAACAAACTATCCAGAATCTGCAAATGGTCCATTTTCGCTCCGCGACTGTAACAAAAACAAAACATTGCAAATTTCCTCGCTCCAAGAAATGAAAAAGCTGAAAAACAGGCGTAATTCGTAAAACGACGCTGGCGCGCATATTTGAAAAAAAATATTAAAAAAAAAGAACCACGTCGGTCAATTTTTCAACCTGCACACGTTCACGTTTCGCGTAACATTTCAAATGAAAAATGACGCAATTTCATAATTTAAACCTGCTACTCGCGCGCGGATTGCTTTACATCGGTACATTCGTCGAGGCTGGATTAGATTTTTAAATTGAATAGACCCCCCCCCCCCCAAGATGCCAGAAAATGAGCTCATTTAGCATTTGAATTAACCGTTCCTTTATTCTCGTACGATCATTCTTGACGTTAATGCTTTCGCTGCGTACGCGTCTCACCATCTTCGCAGCATTCTTTCAGCGATGCGACGACTCGACGCACGAATTCTCTTTCGTTTTTGTGCTGCGTATACTTTGCACGTGATCGAAACACATTCGAAACGATACGAAGGTAAAACAGAAATTTACAACTTATCTCTTAAATCTATGCCTCGCAGCGGGAGACGAAATTCAATTAGTTATAAAACTAACAACGTCAACCAGAAATATGGTTCGTAGTTGGAAAAAGCGCTTGCGGAAACACTCGAAAGCAGCGTTACATCAAAGTTGAGAAAAATATTAGCCTCGAATTACGTACCGAAGAAAAACGCAATTCGGGCTTTTATCTCTAATTCGATTACGCGCCGCGGTCATTTCGAACGATCATTCATCTTCTGTTTACCCTTCTGCATCTGGTTTCGTGAAAATTAAAAGTACAAAAAATTCGCATCACTTGTTTTACGCAAATTGAACCTGTTTCGCTTCTTCGTTAAATTTTTGACAGGATACCCCCAAAAACGAAATTTTAGGGTACTAGATAGTGATTGGGCCCAGAACGGTTTTTTGTTTGGGGTTTTGGTTTCGGGGCCTGAGCCTGAATTTAAAGAATCGGGTCTCGGGTTTCGGAGCCATGTCCGCAGGAATCATATCTCATTGCCACAGTTTCGGGTTTTGTGAAAAATTATCGGGGCTTTTCAGGGCTTCCATTTTTTTATTATATCATACCAATAATGTGATCTCTAAAAAAAAAAAATGGAAGCCCCAAAAATACTTCAAAATATTTGTGACCTCAATTGGCTACTATGTGAGTAATGAGTTCAAGCCCTGAACAGCCTAGGGTTTGAAAAATAATAATCGATTTTCAGGTCCAGCTTTTGAAATTACATTTTTGGGTCTTGGGGCTTCGAGCCAGGGCTCAATTTATCGGTACTTTTCGGGTTTCAGGGCCTGGTCTTGAGCTGGACCCAACCCCTGCTACAAGAAAAGTTGACTCGTTTTTCAAGCGATAAACATGGAAAAATTAAACTAGAACAAAAAAAAAACAATTCAAAAAATAAAAAAGACATTCCAAAACAATCAAAAAATAACAACGACATTGAGCAAACAGAAAAAAATATTTCGCAAATAAGTACTCGATCGAGAAACGTATTGCTAGTAGATATTTCTAGAAAAACAACGCCGCACCTCGTTTGTAAAATAAATTTCTGTTTCTTTGATATTTTCTCAAATAACTCTTGGACGAGATTACCTTTTTTTTCGTTCTCTCCCGACGCTTTCTTTTTCGAATGACCGTGGAGCAAATGAAAACCGTATGTTTTTTAAAGCTTTAATATTGGTTCTCTTTGGTTACTTAACGTTTTTGTTTTGTCTACGCTGCTGGAAGTCGTCGACGTCATTGAATACCTTAGTCTAACATGAAAGTACAACAATGCTCCGCAGATGAATTTTCATTTCAAACCAGAGTCACAACTTTTTCAACGTATTTCGCCGATTATCTGAAGATTATTCGCTCGACGTGATACTTTGCAATACATTACTGGTTGGCCATGGCCAACATCTCGCACAAAAGTCACTTCCGTTAGATACGTCGTATTTATACCTTCCACACGGCGAAACTTCGACCTACTCTTACGATACCGGTCGTGCGTAACCTTTGACGCCATAAAAATACCTTTACGACTACGACGCTCGTAAAGTAACGCGAAAATCACCAACAAAAGCTCGCCAGCACCGCTGTCGACGTCGCTTCATGCCGCAACAACTGATACAATGCTCCACCGAGAATCGTGCGAATCACCCGAACGAAAATAAAATTCGAAATTTATCGTCGTCCGATGATTCAATCGTGTTGCGTAACACGTTTTCCGATTCGCTCGAGCATCGGCTCGTGTCCACCAACGTGTAAATTTTGTCGTTATAAATTATCTTCGCCTTGAATAAAAGACACGCCAGTTCGTACGTCGATCTCGTCTATTAAAGCGTAATTTTGCGTGAAAATTCAAACATGGTGAATTCGCCGCTTGTAACGATGTCATGTTGAAAAGAACGACTCATCTCGAGCAAATCTTTTCACAAGAGATACCTCACGCTTTTTATGAACTATACAGACATGTAGTTAGTACGTGGGTATTTTTTCAATGGTCAATTTTTTCGAAAATCACGACGGATAGAATTCCACACTTGAGACATACGAGTAGGAGCAATTTGATCGTCGATAGTAACGCGACTCTATAACCCTACGTCACGTAACGTTCATCTACAGTTACCATGCGTCCATATACAAAAAGTCAAGCAGTTCGAAACGCGTCGTATAAACGTTGTAAAAATGTCGCTATTCGCCGTTGACAACTGTTACGTCAAGCGGCGTACAACTTTCCTCGAATATCGAAATATTTTCCTGGTCACACTTCGATACAATTTCGCGCTAATTTCCAGCCTTTTTACTAGTATTTTCCGACGATAAACGAAAATTGATGGAAAATATTTAATAAAAACTACCTACAAAGCGTCTTTTTATTGACGGAACACGCGTCGACTCACTGGTAATTTCAACTTTTCTTTTTTTTAACGTCCGAAATTTTACGAGCTTCCTGTTTTACCGTGAAATTTTGCCCGTTCGTCGATAACCTGATCATACAAAGGTCACACGTTAAATTTACTTCTATACCAAAAAACGACATTCGTACTATCTTCATACGTCATTCTCTAAATGTCATACTCGATCAACAAAAGTTATATTTCAATTTATTAAAAAAAAAAAAAAAGGTTGTAGAAATTTAACACGAAAAAAATTACAAAAATAACTTTTTTTACACCAAAAAAAAAAAAAGTAGAAATAAAACGTTTTGCAGCAAAAATTAAAACACGTAGGTTAATCGAAATTGCGGCGAAAAAATTCGCGAATATTCTGCATTTTAAAACATACAACATCCAATTTGCGAGCGAAAAAAATTTTTAGAAATTCAAAATTAGTTCTGTTTTTTCTTTGAAATAAGCTTTGAATAATAATCAAACGCGTGAAATCATCGAAAAAAGACGTGTTCGATAAATTGCCTAATTTGTTTGCCGTAAATACGCAAAAAGAGAAGTCGTATAAGTTGCCTATTCAATTCGCCGCGAATCTAAAATATAGGTGTACGTTGGTTTGCCTACACGGTTTGCCGTAAATACGGTTTTTAATTGTGATTGAATTTTTTCAATCACTCGCGCAGGCTCGTAAGATTATCTTATTGGGTTTTGCGAAACGAGTATCGTTTTAGGGAATTCGACGCCAACTTGGATCGAATGCGGATAAAGCTTGATTATGCGCTAAATTTAGCAAACCGCGACTAAAATGGAAAACCAATTATTCCAAGCTTCTAATTTGAATTCGAATAAGTTTACGAATTTAATGTATAAGAAAGTCGCGAACCAGAATACATTTGTACGGCATAACCTTCTACGATTCCTCAATTTAGTTACTACGACGATTAATTCAGTCGACGGCCCGTATAGGTAACTTAATCAAGACGTGTAATACGAATTACACGAGTAACATTTTCTTCCGTCACACTGCCGCTTCCTTTCGCTGTGACGATGAACTTCATACACGACAGCGAAATAATTATCGAAAACTACGCCGACCGTTCACGGCGAGTTTCATAGGCCGCATGTCGAGTGCACCGAGGAACACGGCAAATTGCCTCGTCTTCGTCCGTGTGCTATTAAACGTTAATGAACACCGGACCACTAAGCACCGCACCCAACCGGGTGATAATTTTTATCACCGTCGTCGTACGCCTTCGCCAAACTCATCTCCTCCATATTTACTCTCTACTGGGACCAGATAACGAAAAAAAACGAGGGACATTATCGTGGCGCTTTTTTTCCCTCTAGTCCGAAAAAAAATTCACTTCGCCATGAAAATTTAATCAAACATCACGTTCGTGCCTTTTTTTCGCCACTCAAATCTCGTGCACTTTTCGCCAACCATCGGCGACGCGAGGAAGGGAATAAAAATACTTCGAAATAAGCTACAATGGCGATTATAACGGGTACATTTCGATGCTAATCCGCCAGAAGAAACTTTTCGTCGAAAAAATACGCTGATTAGCATTTATAATAACCCAGTTGTAAGAATTAACGAACATTTCAAAAATACGGTGTAATTTAAAGTGAAAAAAAAATCCGCAAATTATACAATTTCGTTAATAACGCAAAATGAAAATAAACGTTATAATTTATTCATAAAATTATTCCTTTTGATGTACGTGCGCCGTTGCAAATTTGTTACCAAAAAATTTGAGAATAATGAACGTCGGGTTAATTATCGAAACGTTTTTACGAAAATGTTCTATAAATTACTTCTCGCCGCTGTCGCCGCGTTCGCTTACGTTCGGCTCTCATTCGGTGTTGAAGTACTTGTTCAACGCACCGTCAAAAGTCGTACTTTACATTTGTAACGACCATTTGAAATTAAAAAACATTTCAAACCCGTTTCTCGAACGTTTTTCATTTCACTACATAAGCGTAAAAATCTCTTCATTATTGTGTACACAATTACATCCAACGCAAAAGGCGGCGTACTCGTGCCTGTGTTTCAATTCATGAAGCTAAGGTTCTGCGTTACGCGTAAAATATTCCTTTTTCGTTTACGACTGCATGCTACAAATTGTACCATTACAACCAGCGTCCCAGTTCGAGATCAATTTTTCAAATCACGCTGTTCGCGTACGAGAAATAATTTCAAATTGCCGAAATATTCGTTTTTTTCGCGAGTATGTTCGATAAATCGATTCGACGTAATAGTTGAATATTTGCAGATTATTTTTTAATTTTATTAAAAATATAAAATTTTTCACCAACTTTGATTTTTTTTCCTTTCAGCCGTGGATTCCAAATAGAACAAAAAACTTGTCATATATTTTTAAAAACTTTTAGAGTATTTTTGAAAAGTTAAACTAGCTTTTTCTACTTCGCTATCAGCATGTTTCATAAAAACGTCAATAGATACATTCAAGTTGCATGCCACGCAGCGTAACTCTTCCGTTTGGAAGTTTCATACATTTTTTATGGAAAAAACTAACCAGAGTGTACGAATTGCCTCTCCATAACCAACCAAACTTGATCGTAGCGGGGAGAGTATCAAAGTAGTGCGATAAGAGAGATACAACAGATGTCTGCAAATTTTCATGAGCCATGTATCTCCAAACGAATACTTTTTTCAAGATTTTGTTTGATACGGTTACTGGGCAGAAGAGAAAAAAAACGCTATTTTAATAAACTTAATAACTAAAGATCCATCATTTGGGAGTAACGAAATAAATTTCCTAGTTAGCCAGCTTGACAGTGAAATACGCCACGAGAAGGTTTTCGTTGAACTTAACGAGGCAACTTTTCGGGTACATTACACGAGAATGGGCAAATCTACGATACGAATTTTTATCCCGGCCTCTAATTAAGATGACCGAGCGAAAGGTATAAAAGAGTTTTTTCCATTTAGCTTCGGTGATTATTCGCCGAGCAGAGAAAAGATTAGAAAGCCGCATAACCCATCGGACGCTCGCATCGTTTACTTTACGCAAACAAAACATCGACGAAAGATTGAAAGTTGATACGTCGTATTTCGCGTTTTAACGACTACAACCACGCACAGCTTTCATCTTGTACGATATACGAAAAGGCAAAATTTTCGTACACTCGAGGCGTGAAGGTTATCTTTATTGGAATTTTATTCTCGCTGGCGCACCCATTACCGAGATAAAATAAGGTCTTCGTAGCTTCCGCGTATACGGCGCGGCGACGCTGGCGACGCGCTATGCCAAAAATAAGGCTCGCGTTACGCGTAAAAGCACGCTAAAAATGAGCCAACTTTTTACTCGACATTTCAACGGAATCTGCGTGTGATTGTGTAGTGTGTAACTTGTACACACTCGGCGTACACTTTATACACGGTGTAGCGTTCAACGTAGAAAACACGTTATCTTCGGGTACGACGAGAACGCTCGTTGTCGTTGCGGCTGCGAGCGCGTAATTAAATATGTCATACTCGGCGAACGGATACGCGACGAGAAATACGCCGGTACAATTTTAAACTTTACGCTACCCCAATTTCCATCTTTTAAGACGATACGTTCGCCGAGTCGTATACGTTTGGTAATTTGATAACGAAAATGACATTTCGCGAGTCGTGTATTCAACGAACGCAGCCTTCAGCCTCGTATAAGTTATTAAACCTCGCGACGAGCACCCGGATCCGGTTAATCGTCTCGTAAACCCATCGAAATAATCGTTCGGCCGAAGAATGACGGATGAAGTCGTACGACGAGGACAGATCACCGATACTATTCAGATTTCGAAGTCGACAAAATCTCAGCATCTGAGTCCACATCGACGCCATTACTTGACGTTTCGCAGCATCGAGCCTCGATAGAACTCACACCCAACAGAAGCTCGTCTCTGGTGTTTTGGCAGCCACCAAATACACGCGGAACTTCCGACACAAGCCGATTGGATAAAACTGAATTCCTACACGAAAACAATTCGCCCAACGCTAGGTGGTTTTCATTTTACAACAATGGTGTATCTCGATACGCCCCCCCCCCAAAGATGCCAACTAGGTCAACAAGACCTACACTGTAATTGCATACACGCGCGTGATGACCCAAAAAAACATTCTCTCGTCATAACCGTACAATTACGAATTGACGACCAAATCAATGCAATATACAGATTACCAACAGCACAGTTGTCCTGCCTCCAGCCTCCTCCCTCTCTCCACTCACGCAATAACGTCTATCCGAAGCCGAAGCAAAGCGGAAAAT
>QBDW01005871.1:0-13718 GCA_003261595.1 Maconellicoccus hirsutus | reverse complement strand
TTTTTTTTTGAAGAACAGAACAAGAATGCAAAAAATGGAAAAATTTACTTGACTTGTTTGTTACTCAAATAATTAGAAATAATTTGAAATTTGCATTAAAAATTTAAAAATGAGTATTTTCGAAGACCTCAAGGGGGGGTCCAGACCCCCTGGACCCCCCCTTAACTACGCCACTGGTTAATAGGAACATTCTGGGTACCATCATACCATGCCCATCATTATTCATGAAGCGACGAAAAAGTGATCATGACACGACTTGAAGAAACATCGATAACACTACAACGCATCAAGAAGTTGAACAAGAACATCCCAGAAGACATCGGACCACGCCCATCATTGTTCATGATACAACTCAACGAAACATCAACGCGTCGAAAAGTGAACATGAGCACACTATATGACATCAGACCACGCCCATCATTATTCATGACACTCAGCATCGATTCTAATTGCTTAGAACAACTGTGCCCATGACACTTAATGTTTCCCTTTTTCTAACGTTCAAACCGATGAAATTGAAAAAAAACAACTCCTACACTCCTCACCCCTTTCTTCAGTCAAACACCGCACCAGCCAACATTAACGGTATACTTCACCAAGGACAACCCGCGTTCAATCCCTCCCCCCATCTCCGATGAAAAAAAGCACGAAACGTAGCCGAAATTACACTCTCGACCACGCCGTCGGAATGCCAACGGCGAACTTACATTTATTCTGCATTATCAAAATGACCACGGCGTACGCGAACCGCGCTTCTGTGCCGACGGGTCGAAAAAACCAGCCGAATTTCCCAAGACGTACTCGCAGGTCAACCAGGGTACAACTTCGAACATACTTCGTGCATTACAAAAACGCGGCTGGGTTTCCCGTCGTCCATCGTGCGAAAGTTTTATACGCTCGGTTCTCTCGTCGTCGTCCTGTTTTCGTGGTGCTAGAATTCGCGGCGTTTTGTCGCGAATTAATCGACTTTCGAGTATTTTTCTCGGTAATCATTTAACATGACGGAGCCAATCGCTGCGGAGGTTACACCGTCCACATTAAATTCCAATTTATAAATGATGAAACCACGCATTCGTACGATAGGTCGTTCCTCGTATCCCACGTATGTAGTTCCCGAATACGAAATTATTTAAAAATTACGATTCGCCCTGGCGTCACCGCACCTCGATCTTTCCGAATACATTTCCATTTCGTAGAATTTCCGTTTCCATGTTCAATCCAAATGTAACTTTGATTACCGAAGGATTCTCGAAAACCCAAATCCAACACAATTAGCTATTTCGTTTCTTTTTTTTTCGTATATAAATAGAAACTCGTCTACTCTCATAACCTGCGGCATTCAGGATGAAAAAAATCTCTCGTTCGTGGGAGTTCGTTTAGATAAACAATGTGTCGTCAAACACGCCTCATTTAAAGCATAAATACCAAATCCTTCGGCTACATGCTCGTTAATTCAATTTTCTCTTCGTGTACCTCGTTACAAGTCCTAAATACAACCATGCACGTCTGCTCTGGCACTAAATACCGCTCGTACAAAGAAACGCCACCCTGATACGCATCTATGGAAATTTTAATGGCATATCGACGACACTGCGAATAGCATCCGGTCGAACACAAGCACGATATTTCGTTACGAAGCGCTCTTTCTTCGCGTATATCGTAACGCCTAATATCAAATACCCTTTTAGCGACGTTCTCGTAATTTCGCCGGCAACATCCCAATTCTCCAATCTTCTGCGAACACTAAACTCGCTACGGAACGACCAAATGGCGCAAAAAAAGCACCGGACGGAGCGCTACCGTTAGTAAAGTAAATAGCGTAATTATCCCAACTTGAGCGAAATTTTTTTATCGTATCTATAAAAAGAACTAAAATAACGAGACGAAAGCTGTTGAATATATTGAATTAATAAAGTCGACATTATGTTTTTTACGCGTTGCTCGTAAAAACACGCGCCTAAAGTTGTACCTCTCTTTCATTGTCGTCGCCATTTTAGTCTCCGCTACGGCCATAACCTTTCATCAGACGATTTCGATACGGCAAACGAGCGCGTGTACTTGTACCTTTGTAATTATGCACTCGACGCTTTTTTTTTCACCTCAAGCCGAAGACGTTGTCTCGTCGTGATGGTAAACACGACGTCCAACCGGGAATAAAGCAACTTCCAAGGGCAACGTCGATACCGTTACCCGAAAAGATGGCAATCGAAAGATAAAAAGAACAGATACGAAAACGAAAATTGCTACATTCGTTTATTCCACTTCACGTACAGACGAAACCTTCGTGTAATAAATTGCTTCGAATAGAAATCTCGCAAAAGATAAAAGACCTTTGTAAGCGGCTACGATTTGAAAGAACAAAGCGATTAGTACGAAATCTCAACATCTATAAGCGTGACTTTTTTTGGCGATGAAGAATTCCAAAATTTCAAAACGAATTTTCAAACTAAAAAGAGTTGAAAAAACTAATTTAAATTCGACGCAAAACAAAAGCCACGAGCTGTAGTAAGTATTATCATTGAGCCGTAATTCAAAACCATGCAAAAGGTCACGCGAAAATGCCCCACAAGGCAACGCATCAATGTAATGGAACATCTGATGATATGAACAGGCCATGCCCATGTTCATGACACGTATCAGCCCATCACGGACGTTTCAAGACACCGATAACGCGGCCTGACATGTATCATGAACATGGCCATGGCCTGTTTGAACCATCATCAGATGTTCCATTACATCATCATGACACCGTTACTCTTCCCATTGAGAATGGTAGTTTTACATTAATGATACAATAGAATGGGCTTCTTTGTGTCATGAACATGGGCATGACCTGTTTGAACCATCATCAGATGTTCCGTTACTTTATCATGACACCATTACTTTGTCCTTTGAGAACGATGCTTTTACATTAATGATACAATAGAATGGGCTTCTTTGTGTCATGAACATGGGCATGACCGGTTTGAACCATCATCAGATGTCCCGTTAGTTCATCATGACACCGTTACTCTTCCCATTGAGAATGGTGGTTTTACATTAATGATACAATAGAATGGGCTTCTTTGTGTCATGAACATGGGCATGACCAGTTCGAACCATCATCAGATGTTCCGTTACTTTATCATGACACCATTACTTTGCCCTTTGAGAACGATGCTTTTACATTAATGATACAATAGAATGGGCTTCTTTGTGTCATGAACATGGGCATGACCGGTTTGAACCATCATCAGATGTTCCGTTACTTCATCGTGACACCGTTACTCTTCCCATTGAGAACGGTGGTTTTACATTAATGATACAATAGAATGGGCTTCTTTGTGTCACGAACATGGGCATGACCTGTTTGGACCATCATCAGATGTTCCGTTACTTTATCATGACACCATTACTTTGCCCTTTGAGAACGATGCTTTTACATTAATGATACGATAGAATAGTCTTTTTGTGTCATGAACATGGGCGTGGGCAGTTTGTACGATTATCAAACGTTCCATCGCTTCAGTGGCGTCGCTTTGCATGACACGATCGCGCACCAACTTTCCGCATAATTTCAGATTACTGCTCATCGTGCCCGCGAAACTCGAATACCGAATAAGAACCTCCATCGACGATGGAATGTTTTTAATTAACCTACTAAAATACGCGGCCGCAGCACGTGCCCTCGTACACGCGTAAAATCATAACGTATTTCATTGCATTTGCGTACACTCTAATCTCCGTTTCTGTTTTCGCGGCGCCGTAAAAAAAAATCCCGCATTCGTTATTAAAACCGGACGACCATTATTAGAAGTATAACTTGGCTGAAATACGGTACCGAGCTTTAATATTAAAACGCGTTAATTATTTACCCGACGAGATATTTCCATCTCGTTTACGTATATCTCGCGTAATCGCAACGTGCAAAATCCAAATAGGGAAGCAATCGGCGTACCTTTCATCGCAAAAAAACACCGTTCGGTAACACGGTACAGAGGCCAAATCGCGGAATCGCTTTCGGCAGCTATGGCGGGGAAAAACCCCACACAACGGCTCTGGGTCGGCTTCATCTTCATGCTCGTGTATCAATTACGACGAAGTTTTCATTTTCGAGCCGTCGGCCTACAGGATGACGGCTGCGGAGGCCGCAGCGTACTGTCATACGCGTATCCAGCGTATGCTACGCACACCCCGGATATTCCTGGTCGACAACGTCGAACTTCTCGCATATTTGACGCGATTACCAACGCCATCCCTTTTAAACGATGCGAAAACTTCGCAACCGCTTGTATGAAGGAAACGAACGCCTTTGGCACAATGTGTATCGCCATCGCCGCCGCCGCTGATGGCTTTCCTCTACCTAAGTTCTTTGATTACGGTTGTTAAGGAAATGTTGGCTTCGTAATACGCGCGGGCTACGCAAATTACGTCGCATTAAGATACTCGCGGCCGAGATGCGGTAGCGATAATGATCGTGCCGTTTTCTTTCGCTATATCCTTCGTTTCCGGAGGCGTCTTCTTCTCTTGTAAGTATCGCTTTTCGTGTGACACATCCGTAGGCCTTTGCATCAAAGGGTGATATTATTGTAGTTCCACAGAACCGCGAATAGAACCACGCTTCTTCCGCGTTCCGTTATAGATGAACTTCCACAAGTAAGGGTTTCACTACTTTTCGAAGCAGCTACGAGGGTAACAACGAAATTCTCAAAATTAAGGTAATTATAGCCCGTTCGATATCTCATTTGGATGAAAAATCATCCAGCCGAGAACTTCTCCATTCATCTCATGCATTATCGAGCTCCCCAACGTCAATGCTTACGATTCCTCAAAACTCACAGCTTCCGAGCGACACACGAATCACGACGAAATTAAAACACATCCTTTTCTTCAAATCTTCGCCCAGCAATCAATCTTCCACAACAGCTCGCCGGACCACCATCGACAAATCGAATTTCCAACTCGACTGAACAAATTCACAAGACGTGCGTACAATCAAACCTTTGTATTCCCACTTCGAGGTAAACTCCGCGTCGCAAAACCCATCTCAAACGGGACCGAAAAAAACTTATCGAAAAGTTTTTCCGCATAACTGCCTCAGCACATTCCGACCGACAACGGAACATCGGAGCAACGTTTTAGCCAGTTATAAGTACGCGACAGTCGTATAATTTCATCCCGAAGGAACGAACAATTTGAATTTTTCAATAAAACATTTCCTCGCCTATGCTCTTTTTTCTACCTTGTGTTTCAAGATCAACGCGACGACGGATTTCTTCGTGACGTTTGTCGTTCTTTTTCCTTTTTTTCGCAATCGGCCGATAATCGAGTTAGGCGATTTTCACGCGTGTAACCATGCGACACTGCTAAACTTTCGGTTCACTTGGGGGAATAAAGCACCGACTCAGGCGTCCTTATTTGACTAGAAAAACAAAATACGCCTTCTCATTATGCATATTATTTATTCGTCGTAGCCCATATACATTTCCCCACCGTTGCTTTAGTTTCCTCGCAGCGTCGGTTGGCTATTGCGATATACTCAACATATCTCCATTGTTTCGCTCCTTAATACCGATATTAATTAACGTTTAATTATCCACGTATCGATTTTGCGCTTTTTCTCGGAAAATCCAAAAATCTGTTGGCTGCTTATTGCGCGAAATTTCAGTACGAAGCTCACAAAATAAGGCATCCGGACGAATACGAATCGTCGAATAAAAACAGCTGCCTTTTTCAAACGTTCAAAAATTCCTTTCGACTTATAATTTATATTAGTTTCGGGGGAGAAGGGGAGGACGTATAGAATGAAACTTCACTCCCTGCCGATTTCACGACATGAGTTGTTTTTCGAAGGGAGAGACCTACGGAACGTATTAAAATGAAAATTGAAAAAAAAATTGAGGTATATACAAAATAGCAGCTTTTTTGATTGATAGGTTAGCAAGGTCTCATAAATG
This sequence comes from Maconellicoccus hirsutus, assembly GCA_003261595.1. Taxonomy (NCBI): domain Eukaryota; kingdom Metazoa; phylum Arthropoda; class Insecta; order Hemiptera; family Pseudococcidae; genus Maconellicoccus; species Maconellicoccus hirsutus. Next base: position 7,782 of record QBDW01005871.1, on the reverse strand, counting down.
TGGATTTTGAGGAAGGGGGAATGGGTTAACGAAAAAATTCATAATAACTAAAAATGTTCTTCGTGAAATTTCCCACATATTTATTTTTTAACATTACTCAGCTAGAAAGCAAAGTTGGCGAGAAAAAACGAAAAATGTAAATTTTACCCCAGATTTGTTTGATAAATTGGCGACGCGAGATTTTTCTTTGTTTTGACTATAATTCGAAACTCAGCAGGTTTACAAAAAAATCGATGCAAACTAAAATGCTCTTTATTAAATTCCTCACAAATCATCATACGAACACTTTTTACATAAAACGCAATAATGGCGAGTAAAGCACGCGTGAATTTGGTAATTTTTTCCAATATCCGCCGTATTTACGGCAAATCAAGTAGGCAACTTATTCAACACCATTTGGACAAGCACATTCATGCATACAAAATCTGTAGCACTTCCTCCTCTCCCCTCTCCTAGAAACACGCATAAATCCACTCCTTCATCGAACCTTTGGTAAAAACTTACTTTTCCCCCATCCCTCAACATAAGCACCGCAGTATTGGGACAGGCGAGAATCTGTTGGAGCGCTTATGTGAGGTATCTCCTTGTAAGTTCAATAATAAACCGCTAGGAGTCAGAAATTAAAATTTTGTATTTCAATTCAAAAATTTCCAGTAAATTTTGAAAATTTTGCAACCATATGAGTATAATTACACCGATCGACATCTCGTCGGTACCTCCTCATTAGTTTCATCAACTACCACCAGATATCAGACACTTTGCTTGACAGTCCCAATTGCCACGAATGCTATTTAATCACCGCTGCGGAGCGCTAGTGTCTAAATTTTGAATTTTCTTATTAAAGAAAAAAAAACAAACCTATTTAACACTAATAAAAAGGTTACTTTAAGCACATTTCCAGCTTTCCCAAGAGGAAAAAATTCTTCGAAGAACGTAGCCCGTCAAGTTGATGCCGCGCACCGCGTACTAGTGGAAGATGTACAGCTACGCGTGACAGCCGTTGCCTTTAGCATGAGCAGGCGCGCGTAAGCGTACATCTGCCGCTAATACACCGTGGGCGGTTTCAAGTTGGCGGGCGTATTTTGTAATTTTTAAATATGTTTTACGCAAAAACTATGGATTTTTTTGGTACATTGTATACGAAATTTTCCCTTATAATTAATTTTTTAAACACGTTAAAAACCTTATAGTATTTTTTTAAACCCTCTGTTGGCTTTTTTGGCCAAATTACCATAACTTTATGACCTACGCGAACAAATTTGGGATTTTTCGATGTTACAAAACTTAGGATACTTTTTGTGACAGCTTTCACGCATCATCATCGATATAACTAATTGGTTTTGAAAACTTATTAGAAACATGGAACGCGATAATTTTTCATATTTTCGCGAAATAACATCGCACCAATACCTCGCATAAACAACCTGTTTACGTTTCGAATTCAAGTCCTTTGGCACTTCCGGTCTGTACGGTTCCGCCCACCGGTCGAAAAGGTTTCAATAAAGTTGTAGTTGTTATGTTTACGAAGTTACGAGTGTTTTTGTTTCGTTTTGGCGATTATGGTAGAATTACGACGTAGTCGATTGTACGATATAAAAATCTTGTTTTGTATGGGCGGCTTTTGTTGACATGCGAATCGTCGATTATAACTTTTTTTCGTATTGTCGATTGCGAAAGTTTAAGGTACACGGGTTGGTTTCCGAATATCGTCGGTAATTTTTCAAACTTTCTTTTTCACCGGTATCCAGATACGAACATGATGGTTTTATTAAAACGTCGATGCGACGAAACAAAAAATCAACTCGGTCAAGTAATGATAATCGTTTAAGCTGCTTCGATACACCGATGAATTCATCGGCGAGAAAACCGAATTTCTACGCGAGATATCCCAGTCGTTCTGTTGTGCTGGGAAAATGGAAAATTTATTTGAAAACATGTCAAGTCGTTGAGCGTTCTTAGAAGAGATCGAGGCCACTTGTATGCTACGTGCGTTGAATGGACTCGAAATAATTCACTATCTAACGAGCCAAAAGCCGTGTTCGGATTGATACGATATCGTGGAATTATTACGCTTTAGCGAACGCGGACATTGAATACGTCGCGATGAGCTCGCCGAGGCTAAGGACGAAAAGACGAAATTTTCAAGTAATCTTATTATCGACTGAAGCAGTACAGAAAAAACCAGCGCTTTGGTCGAGAATCACAGATGCGAAAACAAAACGAAACCTTCGAAGAGGGAATCGGCGCAGAGTACAAAGTGAAATTCGTCTAATCAATCACGCGAAAGAAACGTTAAAATTGATAAAATAGTCTTGACTTGTATGCTACATTATACGTACACATATTGAGGGACACATTTATGTATACACGAACACTTACGTATCGTAAAACCCGGCATCCTATTTCATTAAAGGCAGCCCAGAAAAAAAATCACATTAGGTTTGTGCTTTTTCTCGAGGACGAAGGCGCGGCGTACGCGTTGCCGGGGAATTTTCATTGTCTTGGAAAAAAGCTCGGTCTTTTGTTGCGTCGCCTGATGCTCGAGAAACGCTTTTTTTCCAGATTAAACTTTCTTCGCGTCGTCGAATATACTTTTGTGTTGTTCGAAAAAAACTCACTCGGACTCGGCCCAACAAATGAACGAAAGATAATGGAAGCGTGCTCTTCGGTAGTAATTAAACGAAATGCAGTGGCGGATTGCGTCGATGTGCTCACGAGCGAAAAAAATCCCCCATCTCAGCGCAAAGTGCAATCATACAGACGAAATCGAATACTCGAATTTTAACGTTACCCTACGTCCATTAAGCCACATTTTTCGGACAAGGTAGCGCTGGTGCGGCAGGAGGATTGCTCTGATGCGTCAAATTACTCCATGAAAACGAAAGCTCCGCCCATACAGAACGGGGGGCACTTCGAATGCAAAGCAGGTGTTCAGGTATATTACTCCGCCATGGTTTCACGACCTTCTCCAATGATCGGCCATCGCGCTGAGTACTTGAAGTGATTCTCCTACGCATGGAAGTGATTAAACGAAAATTTGGGAACTTCATTTCACACATTTTTGCTCTCAAATCAACCCAAACCTCGCAAAAACACCTCATATAAGTCACTATTTGCGATGCTAGTAATATGGCAAAATTCGAAAAGACATGAAAACATTACTCCCAACAAAAAAATATCCCTTTTTCATTATTCAACATCTTTTCTTCCAAGAAATATTTTCTCAAGTCATCCCAAACTTCACAAAAACGCCCCAACTGTGTTATTTTGTTCGCAATACCAACAACACGACCACAGCGTCCTGGTGAAAATTACATCGTCGCTGGAATTTATACAAAATACGTAAAATCACATCGTCTTCGTCCGCCGAGCTGGTTAATTAATTTATACGTACGCGTAGTTCCCTCGCTTTGAACTACGGTTCGCCTGCAAGCTATAATGAGTTAGCGAAGAGGAAAAAAAAAACCCGACTAATTGTAGATTTCTTTAATTTTCGAATAAAGCGAGGATTTTTGTTGTTTCGGTGCTGGCGAAAGGCGAAAATAAAAAACGTTTGTTTGTTTTCGAATAAGTTGAAAGGAGAATCGGCTTCCGGATGCTGGTGTCGAGTTATGAAACGTAAATTTGCCGCAGATGTATGGTAAATCGCTTTTGTTAAGGATTCGTTAACGGTGGAGAAAAAATTATAGCGAGGTTTATTACGCGGATAAATTTCGTTTGAAAGAGCGATTTTTTTGCGCGGTAAAGAGCCATTATCTCGGGAAGAGTTTTTCGACGGTTAATTGCGTGCGAGTTGCGCGCAATTCGAAGTAATTTCTAAATAACGACGATAAATTGTTTGTAATCAAGTCTTAATTTTCGTATATTTTTTCCAGTCCGTGAGAGAATTTTTGTGAAATTTTTTTTGTTTAACAGATAACGTTCGATAAAATAGAAATGGCGTTATGAATACGAATATTACAGTATTTGAAAAAAAAAAAACTTGGGTATTTCAACATTGATAAAACGATGAGGATGTAATTAAATATTTAAAATAAGATTTACTGAATTCTAAAAGAAAATATTTTGAAAATTGTAACAAAATTTATTAAATCGGTCCAAAAAATTCATTAGCTTTTGAAATTGAAAACGTGGTTGAACTACCAAAAATGGCAAAAATGGGTAATAGCAGGTAATTTACAGATGATTTACCGGTAGTCACAAGTAATGTGCTTGTAACTAATGGTAATTTACAGGTAATTTGCCGACAAACATAGTGATTAACAGGTAATAGCAGGTAATTACAAGTAATTTACCAATAAACACGAGTACTTTTCAGGTAAACACAGTAATTTACATGTAATTACAGGCAATTTACAGGTAATTACGAGTAATTTACTGGTACATATGGGTAATTTACATGTAATTACAGGCAATTTACTGGTAAATACGGGTAGTATACAGGTAAATACGAGTAATTTACAGGCAAATGCGGGTAATTTACTGGTAATTACTCATAATTTACAGGTAATTATGAGTAATTTACCGGTAATTACGAGTAATTTATTGGTAATACGGGTAGTTTACTGGTAATAACGAGTAATTTACTGGTAATACGGGTACTGGTAAATGCGGGTAGTTTACTGGTAAATACGGGTAATTTACATGCAATTACAGCCAATTTACGAATAAACTATTAGTAACTTCCAGGTAATTGCAAGTAATTTACAGGCAATTACAAGTATTATATGTAATTTACCCGTAACTACCGATAATCACTGGTGATTTGTCAGTAAACACCGGCACTTACAGGTAATTTACCGGTAAATACGCCTAACTACATATAATTCAGTGGTAAATACAGGTAATTATGGGTAATTTGCTAAAATATTGTAAGCGGTGATGTAATAGTGATTTATTAACGAATTTCAAGCGGAGTAATCGTGATTTTTTTTCTATTTTCTTCCTGGTAACACTGACACTCGACAATTTTCCGCATTAAAAGTATTAGCAGTCAAAAGTATTTTCGTTCTACCCAATTCCCTCGCATTAAACCCCGTCCGCGTAACACGACCTACAATTTACCCCCGTTACAAACCAAACTACACCATCGATCGCTCATTAACTCCTCGCTAGAAGAAAATTACGTCTCTAATTTGCCAATTACGCGTAGATTAGTAGCGGAAAAAACTCGGCTAATTGGAATCCATCCCCTTATCAGACGCGCGACTCCGCACACACGTCACCTCTTCGTTGACCAAAATCGCTGCACCTGAACCAGCTCGTGTAGCGGATTAAGCCATCTCGACTGCGCGCTATAATTACCGAGGGAGAAGTATTTTTCTAAGCTAATGAAAAACAATTAAGCTGATTAAAAATTCGTTCTTTCAAATGAGACGTGAAAGTAATTAATTTTATAGCTTCTACCGCGTATACGAGCTACCGAGACGAAATCTCGAACTTCGCAAGGGAAAAAAAATTCCTCGATGAAGGATGAAAATTACAATTATTCGCTTGTTAATTACACCGTCGAAAGGGCGTCCGGGTAAGGCTGGCAAAAAAGCCGTCGTGCTTAATGATCGTCAACACAATCGCCAAACTCGTTAACGCGAGCAGCGTGAGCATTGTTGCGAGCTCCCTCTGGTTTCTACGCGTCTTCGAGCCGCCTCGACGCCGCTGCACTTGTCTAGCACTCCAGTCGTAGTATCTGAAAACTCCATCGTGGCGCAATTTATCATCGCGTCGATTCGATTGCGATGGCAAAACGGAAGCGTCTTGAAAATTTACTTTGTCTAATTATCGTCGGCGCGGTGTTTCTTCGCGGCATATTTTTTTCAGACGGAATACGAATTTTCCCTCGTTCGAGGTTTTTCTTCTCACAATCGACTCATTTCCTCTTATTACTCGTACATGCGACTTGGAATTATATTTTTTCGAATCTTCTTAATAATCTAGTTTAGCGTAGCTCGGCGCTCTTCACCGTTTCTCCGGTGTGCTCGTTCGTTTCAAAAATAAAATTTCAATTCGATGTCTGCGCTTTGAGCGTTGACATCCGAAAGACGAATTAAATTAAATTATATCATTTCAAATAGCTACGCGATTTTTGCACGTCTTACGATGAATATGAAAAAAAAAAAGGAAACAACGTTAAAACGCGAAACATCCGAATAGCGCGCATATCGCGAATCATTCTTTGCGCCTCCGGTCTTCGCGCTCCAAATAACACGATGAAATATTATTTAAAATATATCGTAATAAAATATCGTCGACGAAGACGTTTTTCATTACCGCTTGCTTTACATACACATTACGCTACATGCGCCATATCCAAATACGTAATTTCGTCTATCAACGTCGCGTCGACTTCTTTCGCCGTAATGCACATCGTAACGTCGGCCGCCAAAGCTCGCAGAAATTTACCAGCGTACGAAATAAGATTAATGTCAATTTGAGGCGAAACCGTAACAATATGTCGAGTTTCCAAAGAGACACCGACGCCACGTGGCATCTTTGGTTTGCCAATTACCCGAACGATAAATACTTTAGTGCGTCGACTGTTTAGTCTAACGAAACAATTTCATCTTATGAGTTCTCAAGAACCACTAAAGTAATAAGGCCTCAACTGATTCGTTGTACCGTCGAAGCGAGCAGAAATACTTTTTAGAAAGCTTTTATCCATTCATATCTCGATACTTTTTATCAGCGCGAATTTCAAGAATTTTCACAGCCGCCTCAAAATTTCACAAAAGTTGTGCCAAACGATTAAATTGAAGAAAAATTTAGTTGAAATTTGCAAAAACTATCTAAATGTTGTTAAAATAGTTTTAAAATGATCATAATTTGTTTAAAATGGCTTAAAATTGCACAAAATTGTCAAAACATAACTAAAATTGTTCCAAGTCGTTCAATATTTGCTCAAAAAATTTGGCTAAAATTGCAAAAAATTATCAAAATGTTAAAACTGTTCAAAATTGTACAAAATTTATTTAAAATTACATTAAATAGTGCTAAATTGTCGAAACGTTATTGAAATTGTTTAAAATTATTTTGTATTTGCTCAAAAAATTACATAAAAACTGTTAAAATATTATTAAAACAGTTCAGAATCGATCAAAATTTGTTTAAAATTGTTTAAAAATGCACAAAATTGTCGAAATGTTGTTGAAATTGTTTAATGTTACTCGATATTTACTCAAAATTGCACAACTTTAACGACATTTTGACAATTTTGCGTAATTTTAAGCAATTTTGAACAAATTTTGATCCATTCGAAATTATTTTAATAACATTTCGACAATTTTTTGCAATTCGGAACAAACATGGTACAACTTTAAACAAATTTAACAACATTTTAACAATTTTGCGTAATTTTAAGCAATTTTGAGCCAATTTTAACCGATTATAAATTATTCTAATAACATTTTGATAGTTTTTTGCCATTTTAACCAAACTTTACATCATTTTAGTCGTTTTGCACAACTTTCTGTGCAATTTTGAGCAAGTATTAATCACCTTTAATCAATTTTAACAACATTTCGACAATTTTGAGTAATTTTAAGCAACTTTAAACAAATTTTGATCAATTTTGAAATATTTTATCAACATTTCGACAATTTTTTGCAATTCTAAACAAACGATGGTACAACTTCAAACAAATTTGACAACATTTTGACAATTTTGAGCCAATTTTGATTAATTACAAATTATTTTAATAACATTTTGATAGTTTTTTGCCATTTTAACCAAATTTTACATCATTTTAGTCGTTTTGCACAACTTTCTGTGCAATTTTGAGCAAGTATT
>QBDW01005869.1:0-16736 GCA_003261595.1 Maconellicoccus hirsutus | reverse complement strand
GGAGAGACAAAAAACATATCATCTTCGGTTCTTCTAAACCTATCGAATTGAAACTATAGTATGTTGAATAATATCATAAAAGACACCTTTTACAACTTTTACCCAAATTTTCCGACGAAGGATGCGGCAGTGAGCGCGAATTAAAAATTTTGGAGATATGTTGTTTCATAAATGAATAAACGAAATTTGGCCAAAAAATCGTAGTGGGTGAAGGAAATCGTACTTTTCGAGCATTTTTTAACCCATTTTAGGCATTTTAGGGCGTTTTTCAAATTTGGAATATTATTTTTTCATTCAATTTGATGATGAAAAACTTATACCATAAATTAAATCTATTATAAACCTTCGATTATCAAAAACGTTCGTAAAAGTAACAGAAAACTTTCTTTTGTAAACAACACGATAAAACGCGTGGAGTTATGTTGTTTCATAAATAACTGGTACCAAAATCTTCATGTTCCCGCCCGAATTTTGGAGTTTTGACATCACCAGTCGACGCGGGAGGGTCAAATTAGTCAGAAAAGCTGAAAAAGCTAAAATGGCCAAAAATGGAGTTATGCAGCCTCATAAATAACAGATTCAAGTAGTACTCGTATTTAGATTCACCCGTAACTAATACGTATTTCAGGGCCCGCCTCGGAAGTCGTCACCAACTATATTCACGAATTGACTAAAAAAATTCAATTTTATAACATCGTTCCGGATTTAAAATGTGGAATAGACGAAATTGGCGAACACACGTATACGGTAGGTCCGCCTGTCACACGTCACCTACGTGTAGGCCTAACTCGTATCGTTGTACTACATACGAGTACACAATACACATATGCATAGACACTGGTAATGCATATGTAGGCCTATGTAGAATACAAATCATCAAAGAGTTGTTTTTTTCGACGCATGTGTAGGTTGACGAACGCGATTTTACCATCCAAGTCGTCGATTCGGTTGATGATTATGTGGAATTGATGAAGAATATTTTTGATTTTGAAAAACTACGAGCCTTTCTCAATGATTCAACTGCTAGAAAGCCATTCCGAGTGCTGATTGACGCTATGCACGGAGGTATTTAGATTATTTAGTATTCAGTACTGTACGTCATGTAAGCTAAGTAGGCCTAGTTAGTACGTAGGTTATACATAATGTAGATATGTATTATGTACGTTACGTAATTACAGCACTAGTGTACCTCCACATAGGCTACGATGATACTAAAGCGCACCGTCAGTTTTGTTGTTGGCGCGTACTGACGGCATCGCATATACTGTACATACATACTGTAGGCCTATATGTACAGTATATTGCATACGTAGCACAAGTGGTGCCTACTGCCTACTGTCTAGTGCCTACGCCTAGCTACCAACTACCGGGTGACCAATTGTTAGTCCTTCCTGCGCCAGAACTGCTGCCATTTTCACAATAAAACCAAAAAAAGAAGTAATTTATTCTCCTAGTAGGGCCCACGATTAATCGGCCACCTGGTATTAGGTAGGTAGCTACTAGCTAGCTAGCTAGGTAGGTAGGTAGGTAGGTACAGATTTATCCGCGCTAGTTTCTCAATCACCAAACGCGTCATTACAGTGACTGGTCCTTATGTGAAAAGAATATTTCTCGAAGAACTACATACCGGCGTGAATTCAATAGTAAACGCCGTACCTCTTTCCGATTTTGGCGGCGGTCACCCTGACCCTAATCTTACCTACGCTTCGAAGCTTGTCGATGCTCTCCGAAATAGCGATAACGATTTTGGAGCCGCTTTCGACGGAGACGGGGTAGGTGTAGGTTGTAGATAGCTACTAGCTAGGTACCTACCTAATATGTAGTAGGTAGGTAGGAGGTACCTCTACCTATATTCGTCTTCTGTATCGATTTAGCTACATATTGCAACGCTTAGCATTGATTCTTTCTGTCGATATTTTCGTAGGATCGCAACATGATTTTAGGGGAAAAGGCTTTTTTTGTCACACCCAGCGATTCTCTAGCCATTCTAGCGCATAATTTAAACTGCATACCTTATTTTAGAGAAACAGGCGTGAAGGGTTTAGCGCGAAGCATGCCAACCGGAGCTGGAGTTGACAGGTGAGTTTATGTTGTAATTAAATTACGTACTAATTTGCAATTTACGTACTCGTACATTAGATACACATTCATATCAATACCTATACCCACGTCATCGTCGTATAAAGGAAGAAAGATAATCGAAAAGCTAGTGTGTGAAAACCAAATCCTTATTTCAATAAGTAATGTTGGCTCGTTTTTTTTTTTTTTTTTCAATGTTATCACTTTAAAGGGTTGCGAAATACTTAAATGTCGAAGTGTTTGAAGTTCCAACCGGTTGGAAGTATTTCGGTAATTTGATGGACGCTGGACGGCTATCACTGTGCGGCGAAGAAAGTTTCGGGTACTTACATTACATGCATACGTATATACGAGTACCTATCTAGTATCTAACTATCTACGGTACTTAGTATCACGTAGCTAGAACTACGTGATACGTACTATTAGGAGGAGGAAATAGCTACCGCGTACAAGTACACATAGTTGGGTGTCGGCAGGTGCATATTATGTGTATCAAATGATGACCTCTTGTAGTTTTGTACAAACAGCGTCCCTATTATGTGTACCTTAATGTGCATACAAATATCCTTCCACGTAGATTATGTACTGTAGTACTTGGTACGTATACGTACTACGAGTATCTACGTAGTGCTCGTTTCATAAAACTGATTTTCGAATGTAGGGCCTAATGCATTTTAAACGCAACGCAATAAAAACTGACAAGGGAGAAGTAGGTTGGAGAAACAGTTGCGGTATAGGTAATGGCCGGCCAAGCGGACAAGGAATCCGTACGATGTACCTATCTACCTAATTACCTATATGGTTATGGTATCTACGTGTACTGTGCACGCGTGTAGCGCAATTTGCTGTAGATTTTAGTCATCAAAATATTCTTATTTCATCTAACGTGTCTAATCTTTATGGCAATGCCCGTATATCTACTCGCAGTACAGGTTCGGATCATATCAGAGAAAAAGATGGTATTTGGGCGGTCTTAGCGTGGCTATCTGTCCTCCAATTTCATTCTAAATCTGTCGAACAAATTTGTCGCGACCATTGGTCTACTTTCGGTAGGAATTATTATTCAAGGTAAGTTCGTGTCGATTATCGCGAGTATTGGGTGACCGATTGATCGTACGTTCGTAAGCCGGAAAATATGCGAATTACTTTTTTTTTCGGTTTTATAGTAAAAATGGCAACAATTTTCTTCGGACTTTTTTTTAAAATCAATTTTTCCCTCAAATTCGTTTTTATGGTTGTCTTGAGGAACACTCTCAACTTGAAAAAAAAAAAAAACTCGACATTCGAAGTGTTGGTGCTTCTGCCCAAGTAAGTGTACCTCTTTAAATTGTATGTACCTATTTTGTACTTTGATCATCTCTATCGTATTTTCAACTCTTTCGGTTCGAAATTAAAAACAAAGTAATTTAGTATTTTCTCGTGCTGCCCACGATCGATCACCCAACCGGTACTTATACGTATTTAACTAATTTATTATAATAATGATAATAAATAAGTAGTCATTCCGCTCGAATTTCTCAATCATTCGATCTAGGTATGATTACGAAAATTGTGAGGCGAACTCGTGCAACGAAATGATGACGCGTTTGATGCACGAAATTTCGCAGTCGTCATTTGTCGGTAGAATTTTTGTGATAGAAAACAAGAAATTTGTTGTAGAAAAATCAGACAATTTCGAGTACATTGATCCGATTGATGAGAGCGTTACGAAAAATCAGGTACTGTCAATTTCTTGTTATATCCTAGCTTAGCCAGTAACTCAGCCCAGCCTCCTAGTACCTCTGTCGTCTGTCTTCTAACTGGATCCACTACTGCTTGTATATGTGTAGTTTATGGTTTATGTATTGTATTACATGGATGTGCATAGTACCTACTACATGTACATATCCGGGCTACCCACTTTTTTTTATAACGTTATTTTTTTGCCGTCATAGTACAGCCTTCGAAAACTCATTTCCGCATTACTTCAGGGGGAAGGAGTACTCCAGCTGTACAAGGGACGAAGCCCTTCTGCGCAACTCAACACACGCTTTCGGATGAGGAAGTACCCATTACCCCTACTGGATGGGCTTTATCCTGCTTCTTTTAGCATCTTTTGCCTGGTGAAGGACCCTGACTACCAACTCAGTTACGCTTACGCTTCCAAACACCGATATACGCCCCCTTGCTGTGGCTGCGTTCTCCACTGTTCCGCGGGTATCCAGCAGACACACACACACACACCCTTAGGGTGTGTACATGCCCGTATGACCCCACCCTAGCTTGTGGCGCATCATGTTGGCGTCTCATCATCAATTATTGGGTCTGGAGAAATTGTAGCTTCTTTAGGGTTCTTTTCACTATAGTGCGCCACCCCTGCGAGCAGGGTACTCTGCAGACCCGCTGGTTATTCATCATTAGTGAAAACACTTCCAGCCCCAGAGGTTGCTGCTTACTTAGGCTTTTAACTTCTTAATGCTGCTAACCTTTTCCAGTCCTGGTATATCTACGACTGTTCTGCGATGTTTATCCCCCAGGCTAGTGATGTGACTGGTGCATCCTTACCAAATTCCCTTCATCGGGTTTTATCAAGTATTATGACTTCAAAGGATTCTTTTAGCTCCTTTTTACAATTTACAATATTACTCCACCCATGTAGACCAAGTATCGCGGAAACCCTCCAGTTACACACCATTAGTTTAAGCACTTCTAACCTTGGAGGGAGCTGCCTGAGAGTTTGCATGGGACTTTTAGCCTCTTCTACTTCTGTTGTGTACCAATTGAACTAGTTTCCATTTTTAGGTTTGTTCTCCCTACCACTACACCCTCTATTGCCTTCTTTCTTACAGCCATGCCACATCTTGGGTTCACTCAACTATGATTTCCTATCTTAGAACAGGGGACTGGTGTCATGACGCACTGGTCCTTGCATTCAAAAACTTTGGGTTTGGAACTTGGGCAACTGGCAACCATTTTCTCTTTTGCATCTCTAGCTGCTCTCTTTATCCGTACCCACAAAAGTTGGTTGAAGGCCTGCGCAGCCTAGAGCTACAGCATCCACTGGGACATCCATCCAGCCTAAGGCTAAAATGCCGCCAAAACAGCGGAGTATGGCTCCAGCACACACCCATTCCTACACTATGAGGCCACCAAATTCACTGAGACAGCCATCCAAATATAGAATTCATGAGGGTACACTCAATTATGCTAATTTTACCTAAAAAAAAAAAAGAGAACTAAAGAACCTTTTCTAACAAGGTCGGGGTGGTATAATTTCATGATGAACGATTGTAAGTGGTTTCAAAATTATGGCCTTTAGAGGTCATTTTGACCATTTCGCATATGAAATTTAATTTTTGATTGATTTTCTCTCTCTCTCGCTCTCTCTCTCTCCAACTCTTGTAAATCGTATGCTCTTTTCCTTAGTAAAATCAACTGAACATTGTCCTCAATTTATCTGAATACTAAATTTTTTTTTGTAGTTCCATCAACTCCCAATGAATTTTATGCCCCTAGGTAGAGGCACTGCATATCTTTTCTAATATTTTCTTTGCATAAAAACCAGGGTATTCGAATAGTATTCACAAACGAATCGCGATTAATATTCCGCTTATCAGGTACTGGTAGCAGTGGAGCTACAGTACGACTATATGCTGAAAGTTACGAGCCGCCTGATGGTAAAATCTACTTGGATGCTCAACTCGCTTTGAAGCCATTAATTCAAGTAAGCATGCATTTATTTTTCTGTTTCCATTTGCTAGCCCTTATTATTTGCCTGATTCGCCTCCTAAAATCACTTAAGACCCGCCAACTCGTATTGATTGAAAACCCACTGGAGTTACAGCTCAAATGATGAACAGAGCATAGGTTTCCCTTCACTTTTCCCACTAGGCAATTCCACTCAGGGCTTTGGATTTGATCAGAAAGTTTCTTTAAAATAGTTTTTTTTTTTTCTACTACATACACATGTAGTATCTTTCTCTCTAATCAAAATCAAATTCATTATCATTGCGGGATGCATCTCAAAATAATAAAATTTTAATTTACTTGGTCTAAAAACTGGTAAAATTTGGTAAAATGGCTCATGAACAACCGATCGATCACCTAGCACAGCAAAAAATATTACACGGAAATTCACTGAAGAACTTGATAAATATAAATTACCTTCATTTCGGGTTTATTGTAAAAGTGACAGTAATGCCTTAAACAATGTTGAATAGGACATAATCATTTTTTTCTTTAATAAACATTCAAATTTGGTCTTGTCAATTCACTTCCAAATTGAAAATTGCACTTTATTCAATGTTTTTAGAAATGATGAGCACCACATTAATTGCAATTTTTCAACCTCAGAATGGATTTGTATGACCAAGTTTGATTTTTTAATGAAGAGAATAGTGTCCAATTCAACATTACGCCATTGCTGCAGTTTTTACAATAAAACCGAAAAAAAGTAGATCCTTAATTGTTCTCATTATTATTGACTCTGTTCTCGTTTTTTAGGTCGGTTTAGAAATTTCTAAATTAGCGATGTACACTGGTCGTCAAGAACCCACAGTCATCACTTGACTTCAGATTCCAGTTTGAATTGGTTTTGGTGTACTTGGGTTATGCCTATACTTACGAGTACACTTACAGAGTATACTTAAGGCTTTGGTTGAGAATCATTCCGATTCCTATTTCATCAACTATTTAATACTTACAGCTGAGTAATTGATCATGTGAAAAGTAAAAAAAATATTCCTACTTACTCATCTGAACGTGAAAAAAAAATAAAAAAATAACCAAACAGTTTTTTTGCGTTGATAAAGTGGAAATCTAGTATGTGAAAGTTGTACCCTAGGAGACCAAACCTGTCCACAATTTCAGTTTTTCGACTGTCACTCGAAAACTACAGCATGCATGAAAAAATAGTTCGAACGAGAAATGATCTACATAAAATTCCCTACAAAACGAACACCAAAACATTGACCCCTTTTCGTTGAACTTGACCCCCTTTAAAGGAGTTCAAAAAAATGCCAATTTTTGAAAAACGCAATTTTTTTTAAATAAATGAATTCTTCTTCCATGTGTGCGTGAGTTTGTGTGATGTACCTCGATTATAGTACGTGTTACGCATTCGTAAATTTGTAATTGACTTTCCATCACCATTTCTTGTTTGAATTATTTTTTCATACATGCTGTACCTAGTTTTCGAGTAATGGTCGAAAAACTGAAATTGTGGACACATTTGGTCTCCCTAGTGGACAACTTTATACAAAGTAGACCGCAACCGACACCTAAAAGCAATAAAATGCTTTCCAGCAATTTTGCCCCCAAAACGCTATTTTTAGCGCTAATTCGCATGGGTCTTCTTTTGATCCTATTAGACGAAGTAGTACAAAGGCGATATAAGGCGACTTGAATTCAACTAGTAGGCTAGTACAGTTTACAAAGGTATGCAAGTTCTACATTATCCGTACTCTTTAGGAAAGGTTTATTCTTGGAAGGAAAAACGGAGATTTCTTCACAGCATTAGGAAGCATCCTGAGACTGTACAGATATCTCAAAAAAAACCTTTCCTACTTCCTAAACCTGAAACAAAACAAACCACAATAACGGCAAAATGAAACATGCAGTAGAGTAACTGAAAGACAGTAGGTAGAATGACGATGACGATCAAAACAGAAAACAAATATGCACCCAAGAAAATCAAGTCTAGTTAATTTTTAAAAACATTCGTATCACGTAGTAGGCTGAAGATTCGTGAGCTTGATATTATTAGGTTACATAGCACCGTTTGCATTCCTAGAGGAAAACCCTCTTGTCTTGCGCGCAAGTCAACAGAGAACAGAACCCGAAATCGAACCGAAACTGTATTCAGTTTTGGATTTGTACTTACTTTTGGCTAGGCCAGGATAACAGGACAACACGTCATTGTCTACACTACAATTATTATATGGAGCACTCGGGAGAAACTACAACGTACAACGCCTAATGCGCACGCAGAACATAGAGGTGTTGGAAGAGGAACAATCACAAACAGAAACACGGTACTAAACGTTAACTCAAATACACCCGTACTATGAAATTAGCGCATTGCGCAGAGCCATTCCTGTGCGCTGGTTCCTGGAATGAGTTTAGCTTCACCAAGCTCTATTACCTATACGTAAATTACGTATGCTAAACAGGTCCATATATGTAGTTATAGTGTTATACTGCCCAAGGGTATGACTTACGCGTATTATATGACAGATGATCTGATTACCAAATAGGTAATGAAGTGCCAAACTCGAGCTTTCTCTAAGAGAAGGCTTTTCTCAATTTTCCACATCCCGCGATTCGCGATTTATTAATACACGTACATATCTTAAAAGCTCACAGAGCATTCTGCGGTTGTGTAGTTAGTATGCTGAGCATTGCATAGGCAATAGGCATACAGATTACAAACGTAGTAAGTTTCTCGAGATGCCGCAATTTATCGAGTACCCGGTGCCAGCGGCCGATATCAAATTCAAATACAAGTGGGGAACGTTTGATAAGCGACTGCCAATTGAGAAAGGCTCTCTACTCTTTTTGGTAGGAGGCAGCTTGAAGAGAAAATACACATGTGGAAAGCGGATGGTTTCATTAAGCATTTATTCGGTTCAGCCTAGTTCTAGTTCTTCTGTTAATATTTTTGAATTTAAAAATGGCAACTTGTGAGGACGAAGAGATCGATGATTTTGATTCATGCTTAGTAGAAAATTTACCGCCAGCTGTTTTATCGCAAGTTCGAAAAATCTTGTACGGAGTCAATCTATCGTAAGTCAATTATTTGTAACTGCCTGCTAACCAAGAAAATAACTGGACTGGACTGGACTGGACTGGACTACTTTTGTTTCATTTATATCGTATTGTGTTTGTGTCTACATATACATTTCTCGGGTGTAAATGATGTTCAGAAAATCAGATATTAACGCAGATTTACAGACGTACGTCCGGAAATGCGAATTCGAAATTGCTTCTTACAAGTTTTCGGCCGCGAGAGAAGAATTACGCCTTCCCAGGTAATATTTAGACAATTTTTCAATTTGTTAGGATTGGGAATGGGAGGAGCGGCGGTGAGAAATAGGATGAAGCGTGTGTGCTACGCGTCCAAGTTACAACTTATAGGTGACATTGCGGATTCCAACGAATCTGATTTTTAGCTTCAAAACTAATCTTTGAGAAACAACTATTCGAACGCTGCAACTAGCGACAGAGCAAGACCGGATTGTCCATAAAAGCGATTTAACCGGCCGCAGGTGTCAATTATCTTGCGATTTCATAAAACCGAAAACACGAACGTGTTGGCCAGGAACTGACGAACTTGGATCACCCATGCAAGCCCCCCTTTTTCCCTTTTTCTCATAGACGGCGCTGTACATAGACATAAAAATAAGAGATCGGACGTAAAAATTACGAACGAAAAAAAGTGAAATCTCAAAAGTGATTTTGAGACCTCAGAACCGGACTAGAAAAATGGCGCATTCAAAAATTTTCCTTTCTTCACAGGGGGCTCAAAAATTACGAAAAAGGCGAAATTGCCGAAATATGAAAAAAATTATAGCGATGTTGAAAGGAGAAGAAAAATGACCATTTTGAAATTTTCCTCCCGCATTTTAGTTTTTTCTCTTCAGTGATGTCTAAAATTTGAATTTGAAAAATCAATAAATTTCCAAACTACGGAGACAGTGGGAAAAATGAGAAAGTGATATCGAATGAAGACGTGAAGGGAGGTAAAATGACCTGAGTACAAATTTTCCCGCCCTACTCCTATATTTTTTTTTTATTTTTCCAAATTTGGGAATCACTGATGGTGAAAAATTGTAGTGAGGGAGGGAAATTTTGAATGGGTCATTTTTCTTCACTTTTCATCTACTTTCAACATTGTTATCATTTTTTTCGTATTTCGACAATTTCGCATTTTTCGTAATTTTTGAGACACCCTGTGAGGAAAGGATAGGGGAATCGTGGAAAAATTTTGAATGCGCCCTTTTTCTAGTCCAGTGGACTAGTACTTGAATCCCGAAATCACTTTTGAAATTTTACTTTTTTTCATTCTATCATTTTTACGTTCGATCTCTTCATTTTTATGTCGTATGTAGGTAGGTAGGTAGGTAGGTATGTAAGTATGTAATAACTAATAATTGTATACTGTATGTACTGTAGTTAGTTATGCACTGGTACAGCGCCGTCTATGGGAAAAAGAGGGGCTTGCATCGGGTGATTTAAGTTGGTCAGTTCCTGGCCAACACGTTCATGTTTTCGGTTTTATGAAATCGCATGACACCCACAGCGGGTTAAACAATCGCCTTGGGCCTACAAAGGTTTGGGGCCCATAGGATTATGATTTGTTTTTTTCAATCGTAACACAACGCCGATGAAAATCGAAACAAGAGGGCGAAGCAATTTTATTTACCTATCGTCAAATCACAACAAATGTTACTACAAGTACGCGTTGCGGGTGTTATTGCGTCGTTTTTGTGATCTGCTGCGAGCAGGATTGTTCGGGTGGCGGTAATTCAAAATCGTATCGTATTGCCCACGACGTCTGGCATTGCCGAACAAAGAAGCGCCATTTACGAACGTGTCGAATGCATAGTAAAGGCTGCGGCTATGGCCCAAACAAACGTATTATGTTTGCAAGAAGCGTGGCGTAAGTACTAAGTGGCCAACTGGCCATCTAGGCATCTACCTCGATGTGCCGTCGATTATTTAATGGAAAATTTTCAATTTTCAATTATAAGTACATCTACATACGTGTTTCATTCGCGTAATTTAGCGATGCCGTTCGCATTCTGTACACGAGAGAAACGTCCCTGGTGCGAATTCGCCGAATCAGCGGAAGACGGTCCCTCTACTAAATTTTTAAAAAAGGCAAGTACCTCTCCGCCCAAGTAGTAAGTACATAAGTAGGTAGTAGGTACAAGTAACCTACTAGATGACTAGTAAGTAGAAGTACTGTACACCTCTACCTACTACCTGGTACCTACTACCTACTACCTACTACCTAGTATTGAATTCCATTCTACGTACTTTGACGTCAATTGCTGCCTTTTCGCTATTTCTCTCTCTTTTCTCCTCTACTTTTTTTTCTCAACGATCGCGAATACTTTCAGCTGTGTCGTACATACAAAATGGTTATTATTTCGCCTATACTGGAAAGAGACGAGCTTAAAAATGACACCATTTGGAATACGGCTGTTGTAATAGACGACGAAGGAAAAGTGTTAGGAAAACATCGAAAAAACCATATTCCGCGTGTCGGCGATTTCAACGAATCCACGTATTACATGGAAGGCAACACCGGACATCCGGTCTTCAAAGTAAGTCAATACATACCTATTACCTACATGTATAAATGTATTAGTATGATTATGTATATAATGTACATTGCTACCACTACCTTTGTGAGGCCCGGTGATATGATGCTGACTACCTCAGCTACAGAGATGGGAGCGGAAATAACATCGGCCACTCATTCGTGTCATGTTAGGCACTACCACAGGGGTACAGGGGTACAGGGGTACAGGGTGGTAGGGGGAAATAGACACACAGCCCCAGGTACATTTTTTGTTTCTACGCAACAGCCAACATTGCCAAATTAACACGATGCGTTGGGGCGTTGGGGCATTGGGGCGTTGCCGTCGCATTTATTACCCACCATTTTACGTACGAGTATTATCCGTAATAACGTGGTATTTGTAGACGAAATTCGGAAAACTGGCGATCAATATTTGCTACGGACGCCATCATCCGCTCAACTGGCTGATGTTCGCTATTAACGGAGCTGAAATCGTATTCAATCCTTCCGCTACTGTTTCGGGTCTCAGGTGAAAACACGAGGAACCGTCGACAACAATACCAGTATGTTCGTTTGATTTCTATTTCTTCGTTTTGTCTCAGCGAACCTTTGTGGGCTGTGGAGGCTCGAAACGCTGCCATTGCCAACGGGTATTTCACTTGCGCCGTTAATCGAGTGGGCACCGAAGAATTTCCAAATGTTTTTACCTCTGGCGATGGAAAAGCGGCTCACAAGAACTTTGGCCACTTCTACGGATCAAGCTATATCAGCTCTCCCGATGGATCTAGAACTCCCGTAAGAATAAGCTCGCTTAAAAACCTACATTCGGATCGATCGCTTATTCGGGTATTCTACGGGTACACACATAGGTAATTAGGTAGTAGGTACATAGTACATACATACTACACACTCGTACCCGTATGGTGTCTGGTTATTCATGCCCAGTAATTTTTTTTTTTTTTTTTTTTTTTTCAATTTTACTGTGCATCCTACACACTAACACTAAGCAGGTCAACAACGACACGAATAATGTTGAATTAGGTAATCATCGCGCATTCAATTCAGCATTATTCGAGTCATTCTTACAGTTCTCGCTTAAAATGGAAAAATGTTGTTTATTGACGATAGCGGGGGAGGGTGGCGGTGGCGGTGGCGAAGAGCGGGCTCTGAACAACCGGACACTCGGTAGGTCTAGTTATCATTATCGCCTCTACCACTTACCAGTACTTAAGTAGGCCTACCTACGTATACGTTTACGTACCTAATACCTATACCTAGTACCTACCTACTAGCTACTCGGCTACTCGTACATAAAGGCTTTTTTTTACATATTTAACGCTGCACAAATTGAGGCGAAAAAAAAAGTTAGTGTAGCCGCTTTAATACAAACTTAGCTAGCGATTTTTTTTTAATCACATCGCGTCGCGTCGTCCGTCTGGCCAAGCCCTAATACTCGTACGTACGTAGACGTACACTACGTACGGATACGTAGATGTGATGTACTCGTATATACGCAATACGCAATACGCATACGCGACGCGTACCAGCAGCAATTACGAGTACTAGGTTACACTCGTACTCGTACTCGTATAACAACCGAAACGAACGATGCAGCAGTTGAGAGCATCTATTTTAAAATCACGTTGCGATAAAATCAACAACGTAATACGAGTACTAGGTGATATTGTTTCAGAGTCTATCCAGAGTGAAAGATGGATTGTTAATCGCCGAATTGGATTTGAATTTATGCCGTCAAGTCAGAGATACATGGGGATTTCAGGTTCGTAAATTACGTGCAAGGTGCAACCGTTTTTAAAACCGAGTCAAGCGATATTTGTTTTACTTCGATACGTAGTTACTACGTAGTTACATGCATATACTTTCATTATGTACATGTACCTCTACCTACTCGTAGAATCGTCGATAGTACGTAATTACGTATAGTAAAGTTGATTTTTTAATTTAAAAAACTACGTTAAATTCGACGTCGCGTCGTGCGTCGTTTAAAATGAAACAAGTTTACGACAAAATTCATACACGTGGACGTAGGCTACGTTATTTTCGCACAAAATGCGACGTTGACGAGAAATAAGCAAATACGTAAGCAGCTGTAGGCATACCTCTACCTCTACCTCTACCTCTCTACCTATACCTAACCCGGGTCAAGTGATTTTTCCTTTTTCACAACTCAACTGCGGATGTAACTCAAATACCTGCTGTAACAAATAGCGTTTTTTAAAAATATTTTTTGTGAATCTGACAAACTGACCGACTGATTGATTGTTACATAACTGCAGAGCTGTCAAGAAGGGAGAGAAAGAACACTTTACCCTGAACTTCGGTTCTCCTGGAAAGTTTCGCAAAATTGCGGCGAAATGCTATGTCCCGAGCAGCTCCCTATGATCGCCTGTGACTTAGTTCATTTTGATTTTTGAATCATCACGGTATTGATATGATTGATGATAATTGAAAAAACGAATTTGTACATAACTAATTAATGCGCTCTCCATAAATTTTATTGTAGTACCGAACTGTCCAGCGACCATATAGAAATATACCCCCGCGAACTCCGTCTCTCTGAACTTAGTTATCACTTTTTTCCGTGGAAAATGAAAATTTTTCAATTTTCTTTTCGTGAACCTTTTTCTTGCAACTATTTTAACACCACTACGAACCAAATTTTCAATTTTCCTCCTAGGAGCCGAGATATCACCACTTAAAGGTATCATTATCACGTATAAATTGAAGAACAGACCCGAAACATTTGCCTGGAGCTTCTATTCGCCCTTGACGGCTCCGCGTAAACGTACTACAAATAGTGTGTAATGTGATTCGACCACTGGCTACTGGCTACTGGTTACTGGCTAGTTGGCTATCTGTATCTACTATCTAGATCTGCATTACAAAGGGTCATCCACGAAAAGCGGACCTCCGACTTCGATAAATTATTGCGAAGCCCTCAGTAGAGTTAACGAGATGAGCGAGTGCGCAGATTGTTCTACAACTGCTTGCCCGGTGCGAACTGCTGAAAAATTTTTCTCCATTTTCTGGAAACGGTCAAAGAAAATGGGGATTTTTCTCTCAAGAATGTAATAATGGCGCAGTTGGTCGTTAGAGAATTTAACTTGAAAAAAAAAGGTTGTGTGGAAGGGGGTTGGGTGACCAACTGCGCCATTATTACATTCTTGAGAGAAAAATCTCCATTTTCTTTGAGAGTTTCCAGAAAATGGAGACAAATTTTTCAGCAGTTCGGAGCTGACCCGAAAGACGCGCAAGCAGTTGTAGAACAATTGCCGCACTCGCTCATCTCGCTAACACTGTTGAAGGTTTCGCAGTAATTTTTCGAAGTCGGGGGCCCATACATACCTGTATGTAGGTAATTAGGTAATTAGGTAATTAGGTAATAGGTATACGAAGTTATCATACTTGGTACACAGACTCACACGCGTACTTGAATTACGTTCTACTTGCTCGTTTTAGATGACTCAGAGATTGGATATGTATGCGGAAAAATTACAAGATGCCGTGAAACCGGATTATAAACCTCAGATTATCGAATAGAATAGAATAGAATAAAATAGAATAAAATAGAATACGAGTAGAGTAGATTTGATTGTGTAGATGTGTACGTACTTCTACTCACATAGTACGTAGGTACTACGTAGGTAGAGGTACCTAGGACGTACACAATGTTTCTATTATTATAATTTGTACATCTACATATCACTTTATAATGGGAGGAAGTTGAAGAAAATTAATTTTCGAAATTTGTCGAGCCACCGCCGTTGCGGGAAAACCGCGACCAGAGTAAGGTGTTCCTCAGAGACGGTGCACCATAACAGAAGAATCGTTGGTAAACTACTCGTATTAAAACTCTCGTTTCACTCCAGTAATTTTTTCAAACGTCTCGTTTGAGAATTCGGTTAAATAACGCAACGCCTGGACAATGGGCATCTACATTCTACAGCGAGCGGTTATCGGTTATGGATCACAAACCACAACTATGGCTATGGCTATTGGCTACACGTACAAATAGAGTATTATATTTTTCTCTCAAAAAATTTGTAAGTATTAAAAATTTTAGGAATTAGCAAATCGCTAATCACAACAGGGTTTTTGCTTTTACACACCTACTACGAAAATTTTAATTTAAATACATTTTAAAAGATTTACGTATATCAAGTACTCGTATTTATATGTACTCGTAAATATAAAATGTGACAATTGAGTAATGCGATTGGTTTTTTTCCCGCACTTGCGGTCACACTGCGAGTCTGAAATTTTTACATGAACATCTGGGCAATTGGGCATCCCTCTGCTACCAATTGACATACTCGTATTTGCGAAATGCGAACCTCGAAGAATTAGCCTACTCGTATTTGTTCTCCATTTATGTCGTATCCTCATATCTTATGCAAGTGCGTCCGTATACCTCGTCACGGTAATGAAGAAGCGGATTTTCAGCAAATTAAGAGATTACGAATAATTACGCGTAGATGGCATGGGTAAAATTGTTATTCTATTCCACGGTTTTTTTTGTTTGCGACGCAGTTTCAAAGAGAGTGGTAATAATTGATTGATTACTAACTAAATCGAACTATTCGTATTCCAGTGCAGCTTTTTTCCTTGCGAGATTCACTGGTTGGGTAATTTTCACAGAGTCGTTGAAAAGCGAATCCTGGGCGAATAGCGAATGCCGCAAATATGAGTAGATTATTGTAAATTATAACTACGTACATGTGCATAAGTGCATTGTGCATTGTGCATACCGGCATAATAGACTACATAGTATAGTACGTGTATGTACTACGTACTACGTAGGTAACTAGGTAACTAGGTAGTAGGTACGTCTACGTACTAACGTATATAGCATCATAATAATTTACATACTCGTACAAGCTATTCAAGTAGCTGAATTTAGTCAAACATAAGCAGCTGGGTATACGTAGGCCTATACTGGGTGTTCCGGGGTAGAAGTAAGGCCTTCAACCCCAGAAACTGTGCAACATAAACCCAGTCTATGTATGCACGTTTGCCTAACCTTCGGGCCGCACGGGCAGTGGTATACTCATTCAAAAATTTCTTCTTATAACAAGACTTTAATACCGTAGGTGTTTTTAGAAGGAAAAAGTTTGATCTTTCCAATGCCGCAAACCTCATCTTTCTATCTTACGCGTAATTAGATCAAAAGTTATAAAAATTTAAATTTCCAAAACTTTTCAAAATTATGTAAATTTTTGCGATTTTCAATTCTTGGACGACCATAACTTTTTAACTGTGTGAGATGGAGAGGTGAGGTTTGCGGCATTCAACAAGACGGTCTTTCCTCCCTCCTCCTC
Organism: Maconellicoccus hirsutus; assembly: GCA_003261595.1. Classification (NCBI taxonomy): domain Eukaryota; kingdom Metazoa; phylum Arthropoda; class Insecta; order Hemiptera; family Pseudococcidae; genus Maconellicoccus; species Maconellicoccus hirsutus. The sequence goes on along the minus strand of QBDW01005869.1, from coordinate 32 downwards.
TTTCTCCCCCCCCCCGAGAAACACTCAAGTGC
>QBDW01005865.1:0-14022 GCA_003261595.1 Maconellicoccus hirsutus | reverse complement strand
CAATTTCGATTATTCTATTCGATGTTTTGATTTTGACGTTTCGATTTCGATTTTTCGATGTTTCGACTTCGATTATTCCAAACGATATTTCGAGTTCGATGTATCGATTTCAATTATTCTATTCGATGTTTTAATTTCGATATTTTGATTTCGATTATTCTATTCGATATTTTGATTTTGACGTTTCGATTTCGATTTTTCGATGTTTCGACTTCGATTATTTCAAACGATATTTCGAGCTCGATGTATCGATTTCAACTATTCTATTCGATGTTTTAATTTCGATATTTAGATTTTGATGTTTCTATTTCGAGTTTAATGTGTCGATTTCAACTTTTCGATTTCGATTATTCTATTCGATGTTTTAATTTTGATAATTCGATTTCGATCATTTTAATCGATATTACGAGTTTGATGTAACGATTTCAGCTTTTCGATTTTGATTGATCGTTCTATTCGATGTTTTGATTTCGATATCTCAATTTTGATATTTCGAGTTCGATTAAGTATTATAATCGATATTTATACTTCGATTGTTCTAATTGATGTTTTGATTTTCACATATCGATTTCGATTTTATTATTTTAGCCTCAATATCTAAGTTTTTATTTTGAATTTTAGTATTACGAATTTGTTGTTTTAATTTTGATACCTATTTCGATTTTTAAAATTATTTATTATATTTTTGCACTAATTTTCACATCAAGAAGTAAAATTACTTCTTTCAAATATCTCTAACTCAAAAATGAAAAAAAAAAATGATAATAAAAATAAACCATTTCAAAAATCCCTCAATCTTTGGCCAACTTTCAAGCGATGTATTATATCAAAGTTGAAAAATTATTATCATACATCAGATCTCATAAAAATAGACACTACAAACTTAATGAACACTTTAAGTGTCAAATAAACGACTAACTGGCCCTAATAAACACACACCAGACCCCTTTTACACACGAGGAAACAATATACTCGACTGTGTTTATCTAATTCTTAAAGAAACCCGAACGAACTTGACATTCGTCTGAAATGGTTATCAAAAGCGTAACTTTAGGTGGAAATGCTACTTTGGAAAACCCTGATACGGTAAGGACAACTAAATTCGAAGGGTTACAATTCCTCACACATGACAATAGTGTTTTACACAGCTTGTGTTTTGTTGTGGAGAACAAATATATCAAACAGGATGTGCTTAATTTAGGTTGCGCCATACGATAATTTGTGAACATTTTCATCGATGTTTGTTCACGGTGTTTCGAAAACTTTAGCTTCGTATCAATGACTCCTCGTTTTGGCTCGTTGAAAAATTTTACGTTATGCGCATCATATCGTTGGTTTCTTTAGGTAAATGTACGACGACGCAGTGGTGATGAAAAAAAATCAGAAAATTTTTTATCTCTGGCGCCAGACACTTATGTCGATTGTTTGCTCGGTGGTTTTTTTCTTCAGTATTTGAGAATACGGAAATATCGAGTGGTGCTTGGGCTGAGTCTTATCAGAAGGTACTGTTTGAATTACCAGTGTCAATATGAGATAACAGAATCCACAGTAGCGAGTTTAGATTTAGAATACAGGATTCGAGCGCAGATTTGATTACCGATTACGAGGGCTAGACTATTAAAATTTTTATTTCCTGTAAAAACCTGTTTCACCTTTGAAAAAAAGTTATTTGGTAACGCATGTAGCGTTAAAAACGTCGTAAAACATTTCGGTGATGAGGTTAATAAGATGATGAATTAGGGTCCGGTTACGTCACGTTAACAAACGACGATATACTTTATGACGTCACACGAGCACGCGTCCGAGGGTATCAATTTCATTAAAAAAATAAAAACCTATGGTTTCCTAAACCGTGGCTTTAATTACTCAGGTGACAATTGTGGTATTCGTGATCAACTCGAATTTTCACCATAACGGTTGCGTTTTTGGTAATTCTTAAGGGAAATCTTGGAGTTATTTTCGAGGATTTTTTTTTCCATAACGCGGGATTTCTTTACGCTTTAAATCAACCGAGTTTCTGGCTCGATGCATATAGGTTTTTCTAACCCTTGAAGGGAGTTCTCCTTTGAGATTACCAACACATTTGTGCCTCGGAAGCCCCTATATTGTTTTTTTAATTATTAATTCGTCTCGTTTACGCGTCTTTAAATTGGTAATTGATTTTATATAGTGGATTGTAATGTTGGTGTTTTTTTCTTCTATTTTCAGAGACCGCCTTCGTCTTCGTTATCGTACGGAGGACATGGAAATGATGACGTTAGATCTCCTGGTTCGGGTGGTACGCCCGGTCCTTTATCTCAACCTCCAAGTTCCCAAACATTAGATCATAGTGATCCAGGTAAGATTTTGTATTTTACATATCACTGAATTGCATACTCGATGCCTTGAACGAATGCCAGAAATTTAACTAATTGACAGCTCGCAAAGTCAATGAAGGAATTTTTACATTACTCAGACGTTTATTCTGAACCGATGAGTTGATTGTTGTGAAATTTGAAATTAATTGATTATTTTTTGCTAATTTGAAAATCAATGCGATCAAAAATAATTTTTTTATTGGCAAATTATTCAAGTGTCATTCGTACTTGCCAGTTGGTTGCACTGGCTTGTTTTTATTTGGTCATTTTGAGCTGTAATCTGTTCAATTTCTATCTCATGACGTCACAAGATTCATCATTGCAAAAAAATTGTCTTATTTTACCTGCGTAAATATCAACCCCCTTATATTCCCCTCCTCCATATGAACTAAATATTACGTCACGTGTTGCTTCTATCCAACAATCAGTGATTTTTGATTTTTTGCGAATAAGTAAAATCAGTGTTGCCACAAAGTACATTTTTTTTAAACACCATGACTACTAAAATAAGAAAAATATTACAACAATATCAAAAATGAGTTCATCGTTGTATTTACGGTCGAAGAATTTAACAAAATTATCCAATATTATGGAAAAACTTCGCAGTAATATTCATCGACTCGAAATGATATCCTTACTTCACGATCTTCGTGGTTACACCAGCGCGAAAATTTGCTATAAAATTGCGCAATTTATTAAAACACAACGCGTAATACAACTGGCACGATAGTTGGAAAGTTTTACGAATTTTTCAAACTCTCGCGAAATTTTCTTCGCTTGTGTGGTTTCGAGTTCACGAAGGATACGAAGATGAAGGGAAACAAAGATGAAATTTACGTATCTTGTTTTCGTTTTAAAAGAAGTATAAAATTACATCGTTATATGAAGCATCGAGGGGTGTTTTTTTCATGAGCGATTTATTCATTCTCGTTCGATGCGTTAAACAGACCATCCTCGTATTATAAAAAACTAAGGTTTACTGAATTTAGAAAATTTTCAACCGGTTGGTAAATTTTGATGATTGTGATGGTATAAATGATCTTAGGATGGGAGATTTAAAAAGCAGAATTGTCTTGGAAACTCGTACATAAAGGGTTAGATAAGCAACCCTTCTATTTTTTGTCTTTTTTAATTTCCATTCCCACGAAAACGCTCGTTATCTGGATTTTTTCCCGCTGCGATTTTTTCCCCGGCGCTTTTTCCAAGTCGACGCGAAGAAGGCAAAAAAAAAGATAACGACTCTTAAATGAATCCATAAAAAATAATTCGAAGATAAATAAACCGTTTAATTGAAAAGCAACGCCAACGAGAAAACATTAATTAGCGAATACAACTCGGCGAATGAAATTACCCTAGAAAAAAGTACCAGATAAGTACGCCCACGTTTAAAAAAGAAGGTGATCTTAGACACGAGCTTATCTTAAAAGGGTGACTAAACAAAAACAAAAACTAATAAGTTAAATTTAATAAAAGAAAGGGTTGAAAGGAATCTTTGTAAGGTTTTTTTACATCCATGTTCATTAGGTTTATTAGCTTTTATTATGCGGAGGGACTTCGTACATGGGCGAGTTACCAAGCAACCGGTTGTCCTGTAAGGAAGATGGTGTTATGACAAAAAGCTGGCATGGTTTTCACCTCGACATGCGCGTTTTATTATGCATACAGTTGCAATACGCACCCTACCGCGATATGTTATTTGAACCACCCATCGAGCGACGAATCGGTATTACGGGTTCGTTTGTATATTTTTACACGTCACTGAAGAAGCATTTCCCGCGAACTGGGATTAAAGCTGCATAGGGATATGAAATTTGCGGTTGTATTGGATACACTGCATCACGAACTGGTTTCCTTTTGCACGGCGCTTTTGTAATTCGAGTAACGGGTATGGGATTAGTTTCAGATTTTAAATAAATACAGAAACCCCCTGAAATATGGCCGATATTTGAGAGGTATATTATGCAGGTAGACCTATACCTCTATTTACCATCTCATTGTTAACCGGAATAAAGCGTTTTTTTCCTATTAACGCACCGTAAACGTTCGGAGATGAATTTTTTTCATTTTGTTATTAAACGCCCTTGAGCCATAGAAAAAGTATTTTTTCGGAAAAATTTTTCAATCTGATTGCTCAAGGTTGGAAAGTAACCTTGGTCTTTTGTGATTTTTTTCTTTGGTTTCCTTATCGATGAAATTAATTATAAATAGGTCATTGTTGCGATTCGTTAAGCGCGCAAAGATGTGGGCTTAAAAGTACCTTAATGAATGTGGTTATTAGACGAATTTTCCTAACAAAAGAAAGGTTATCGTGGTGTGATCAGCCTTGCGTAGTCGCGGAGCAAATTGACTGAGTGATCCTTAAGGTGAAGCAAGTTTAGAGTCTCGTATTGACAATTTGGTGACTTTTTTATTCCGGTGGATCGCAGTGTTGGCAATTGATTAAGGATTTGAGGAAAAATTAGCTCTGTCGTAATTTCTTGAGGTTTTATACTTTGTGGGACACCCTGTTGACTAGAGGAATAATTCTATCTTCTCGATTATTGATTAAATGAAAAAAAGTGTCAAATAAAAGTTGTTCCTGATAAAATTCTCGATAATTTTTCTCATTATAGAAATTTCATTTGGGGCAATTCCGGCTTCATAATTTTGAAAAATGTCTTAAATGTTCCAAAATGACGTTTTTTTAATTGTTAAACTATTTCTCATCAAAAAAGTGTTTTCTACGTTTGAAATTAAAATTTACCTTGTTACTAATGATTAAAAATTTATTCTGGGTGATCGTGGTGTTGACAATTAAGGATTTGAGGAAAAATCAACTACAAAATCATTTCTTATGTTTTCTACTTTATGAAACACCCTGTTGGTTTTTAAAATAACTCTATCTTCTCGATTATCAATTATATGAAAAAAAGTGTCAAATAAAAATTGTTCCTGATAAAATTCTCGATAATTTTTCTCATTATAGAAATTTCATTTGGGGCAATTCCGGCTTCATAATTTTGAAAAATATCTCAAATATTCCAAAATAATGTTTTTTGGAATGGTTTACTATTTCTTATCAAAGAAAGTACTTTATACGTATGAAACCGAAATTTACCTCGTTACTAGTAATTAAAAAAGAATATGGTAATGTTACCACGTACTTGGAAGTTCATTTTCCTACCGTTTATCGTATATTAAACCTAGCTAATCAAAAAGTAGCGATCAAATCCGCCCATTTTCTTGTCGTAGGTTCGGTATTGATCGACAGCTTTCCGAACGGTATCAAGTATTCTTAAAGCTCGACGAAAAGGGTGTTCACGATCCGCCCATAAATCCAATCTAAACGCAATAAATTACCAGACGTGTTGACAAATTGCCATGTACACCGGGTAATAAACTATACAGCGCGGTGGAAAAAGCCGCACGAAATTGTTTTCGTATTTGAAAAATTGATTCGTTTCTAGTCCTTTCGTTTGTTTTGGGGGGCGCCAAGAAACGGGAAAGGGGGCTGAAAAAAAAACTCCGTGTAAACGAAGATACCCCAGAATCAGTTCGCAAGGTTATATGGACCATGGTGAAACGGGGCCAAAAAAAAACGAACACTGGCGCCTGTATTTCAACAAGTTTACTGTATATAAGAGCACTTCATGTCACTTGAGAAAATAGTTGAAGAGGCGCATCCCCTTGTCCTCTTCAACTCGAGCTTAACTTGTATTTTTCCTTCGTCACTATAACCGGTCAGCCGCGATAATGTACCCATTATTGATACTTGTTCAGTTAACAATAACATAACAGCCCTTTAACGTAATTTCACCCTTGTAATTTAAACTTTTCACTCTTACGAACGCTTAATTATTGTATTCTTGTACAAATTACGAGGTTTTTTGCTTTCGCGCATGTGCGTGGCATTTTTCACGGTGTCGAAGATTTTTTCGTGTTTATTTTTCGCTTTTTTTTTGTATTTTTAATTCTATGCTTTAACGATATTTCATAAAGAATGCATGAAATAGAGAAATATTCCCACCACTGACAGGTAACGACGACCTATGCACGTTGCCTAGTATCGTGCATTTCGTATGTGTAGGGTTTCCCAAAAGTGCAATGCGTAGTGAACCGAGAATAAGGAAGTGTTTTTTATGATTTGATTTGCGCCTGAATCGCATGTGACGATTTTTTTGCAAAAATGTCATTTTGTCATTTTTCTTGAAATTTTATTCCCGCTGGAATTTTATTTTTTTGCTTCGATGACTTTAGGATTTGTTGAACAAAGACTTCAGATGAATCAAATAAGCATTGATGACGTCATAAGTTTATATAATAAAGATAAATTTAATTTACTTGAAAAATGACGCACAATTTAATTGTAATTATAGCACATTTTTTTTAATCTTTCCAAAGTTTTAGCAATAAATAATTATTTAAAAAATTTATTTAGAAAATACTTCTTATTTTTGGGGCTAATTTCATTAGAAAGTGAAAGATGTGCAAGAGGGGGAGGGGGTACTTCAATATGAATTACCAATTTTTCGTTAATTTTTATGACTATAATTTTTTTTTTCTCGTTATTAAATGAATTTAATATTTTTTTTTTATAATTTTTTATAGATTTAATTAATTGATATTTTTTTTCAAGACTAATTCATATTTTATCAAAAAATTGAAAAGATTTTACATATTTAAATTATTACTCTAAAAAAAATCATTTTAATTTTAAAATTGAAAAATTATCCAAAACTGAGTAAAAAAATACGAGAAAATATTAAAAATGGTGCAACTGAGAAACACCAAAAATAAAATCATCAAAAATGCGATAATTTTTAAAACTTGAAATAAAAAATAGCTTCAAAATATTAAAATAATTTCGGAAAATTCCAAAAATAAATTTAAAAAAAGATACCAAAAAAAGAACTTTAAAAATAAAAACCAAAAATAATTAAGAAATCCAACGAAAAATATTTTTAAAAAATTCCAAAAAATATCTTCACATCTCGGACGAGTAAACCGCTGGTGATTTTTTTGTGATAAATTCAAAACCACCGGGTGGTCTCGTACCTCTCGCATGAGCTATTTTCGTTATATTTCGGGGCTAATGTTGAGGGTGGAATAAGAGATCGGTGCCGATGAAAAGGTTCAGACGTATTCGATTTCTGGATTGGAGCCAGCGAACAAAAGATAAGTTTTATCAGTTGTGCCAGTTTCAAAGATGATTTCTACACCGCGATGTCCGCATTTTAGGGAACGATTTTCTAAGAAATATGGCCAATGAGGTGAAACTTCAAGATACTCGAATGTAAATTAGACAACATGGAAATCCTCCGTGGTGACAATTTGAACTATGGTGAAAAATATTTACGAATCACTGTCACCATAATACGCCTCATCACGCTTGTACACATTCGATAGTAAGAGTATATGACGCAGAGAGAGAAAGAGAGATCGGAACTCTTGCGCTGCTAGGCGTGCTAAAAAATCACATATACACAAAACGTCGTACATTTTACACCGATTTAGAGAAAAGGTATTCTTTGCTTCACGGTGCGTTGTATGTGGTTTTGAAAGTACCGTAAGCTGTATAGGTATATCAAGAAGCAGAGCGAAAGAGACGGAGATGTTCTAGAATAGAGAATTTTTATACGCGGTAACCATATATGTGGAAATCTCAGGAAAATCTGTACACAGATTATACGCAGATGCACGATCTCTCGTATGTGTAATACTACGTGCTGAGATAAAATACCCGTGAAGGTGTCGGACGCGGTGCGAGAAACTGCGAAAATATCTTTCAATTGTCCAATACTCTAAATGATTCTTACGGTGTTCGGACGCTGTCCATGTGTGGAAATTAATTAGTCAAGCCTTCGGCGTACCTTGTATCTTTTTAATTACGTATTCGAAAATTGTGATTTTTTTTCGCGCCAAAATGCCAATGCCCTTTTGATAAGCCTGATATGGCTTACTTTATTTGTAATTATTCGCATGTTGGAAGAAAATGGTGAAAAGTTGAGTAGATTCGAAGAAATGAAAAAATGGCTTATTAAAAAGATCTGCCATAGTTTGGGCGAATTTCTGGAGTAGATGGCGGATTGTGGATCTGAATAAGAAGATCTATTGCACCTAAATATGTAAAATTATATTCTTTGGTGCATTGAGCTATGTAAAATCCTTCGTGTATTTATTTATTCAGTTTATCTATCTCCTTTATTTCTATATTTTCATGTAAAACTGTCCCGAAGGGTTTTTTCAAGATGGTAACGGTGCTAGATTTTTTTTTAGGAGAGGAGAAATTCAAAAAAATTTTTCATCATCACAAAAATTTGTGATTTTATTTTTTGAAAGATTTTTTTACCCATAATTTGCTATTAAATCGTTAAAAACGCTGCTCAAAAATTTTCGGGGTTTAATTATTTCTCATAAACCCCCCCCTCCCTCTTCAGTCTTCTATTAAAATTGATGTTTCTTTCATGCAATATCAAAACGCTTCTTCGTTGGTGCTGCAGATTTCATTTTTACGGTGATCTCGACCTCTTATTGCAAGTTTTTTCAAAATATCTCAAAAATTTGAAGAAATCTGAAAAAATTGTTGATACAATAATTTTATTTTTTTTAATCCCTGACAACTTTTGTTGAAGTAATTTTCATATCAGGTCGATCCTTGGGTCATGAAAACGTCCCCAAAGATGAAAAGCTAGCAAACTTTGGCGAAAAGGGGAGAAATATCAAAGTGTAACTAGTTTTTCCAAAACATCTTGAAAATTTGAAAAAATCTGAAAAAATTGTTGATAAAATAATTTTAGTTTTTTCATTCCCCAACAATTTTGATTGCAACAATTTTTTCATCGGTTGATTTTTGGCTCACAAAAATGTCCCCAAATATGGAAAAACTTGTAAACATTGACAAAAAAGGAAAAATATCAAAATATAACAACTTTTTCCAAAATATCTCGAAAATTTGAAAAAATTTGAAAAAATTGATCGTACAAAAATTGTACCTTTTTTGGTACTCTACAACTTTTGTTAGAACAATTTTTATATCAGGTTGATCCTAGGGTCACAAAAATGTCCCCAAATATCAAAAAACTTATGAAAATTGACAAAAAGAGGAGAAATCGATATGCAATAAATTTTTTCAAAATATCTCAAAAATTTGAATAAATCTGAAAAAATTGTACCTTTTTTGATATTTTTACAGCTTTTGTTGCCATAATTTTTACATCAGGTTAATTATGAAATTTTGGCAAAAATGAGGAGAAATATCAATGTACCGGTATAGTTAGTATTTCAATATTATTTTTTGGTGGAAATACCCTTTTTTTCTCAATTTTCAATAAAATCAATTTTAATTTCCGCGTTTTTTAGTGCAAGTACTGTTAACCTATTGTTTGGATCCTTTTTCCGAACCAGTGTTTGGTTTGAAATGAAAATTATTGGTTCAAAATTTGTAAAGCTTGAAAAGAGATGCATATTTTTTTTATATCTGCCCAAATTTTCGAGTTATTTGAAAAAATCCAATATTTGTAAGTTTCTCCTCAAAAAGTACCATTGGATCCAATTTCGGGAACGATGGGGCAACATCGTGAAAAAATAGTTGATATATTTGCTAGGAATTAAAAAAGAAAATTTTGGAAATTCGTGTCTTCGTTGCTGTTGAAATTCTCGAGATAGATGTTTTGGGAAACCTGATTTCATGGCACTAAACGCTACCTTAAAAATTAATTTAGGTACTGTAGCGATAGAGGGCTTCACGAGGGGACTTTTTTGTGGAATTTTTCACAAAGATCGCGATATGATTACTATTCAACTTCCGCCATTTGATTTAATTATACTTGGTATTAAAGGTGATTTAAATTTTTGGACGATTTCTTTGGCGAAAGAAAATGGTATTAACGTGATTTGGAATTTCGTCATCACGTGCTCGCAACGTCGCGATGCGGGCTAATCGTATTCAATTCCAATGGGGTAGAAAATTTGGCCGTTGGCGTTGGCGGCGACGTTATCAAGCAAGCTATCCGTTGGGGGTTCGCGTTTATAACTCGTCGCGCGTCAAATGTTTCGGAATTTGCATTAACATCTCTCGACGAAAGTTCGCATTACCCCTATCGCGATAGAAGCCGCAGTGCTGGGTAAATAAGAACGGAGGGTGTTGAGAATACGTTCGGTGTTGGTAATATCTAAAGTATATACGAAGTATCGGTATTAAGTGGATGAGACGCCCTTCGAATGTTATTAAAATTTGACTTTCAAACGTCGATGGTATGATTTACTCGATAAAACGTGGAAAATTTGGCAACCACTCATATACCGAGAAAGGGTACACGAAATAGAAATTTATTCGTCTGTGTGCGCGCCTTGCGAAGAGAGCGGTATATCCCCGTTGATGTTATTAATTCCAAACACGGTAGGGAGACTATCTCTAATGGCAAACTTTATTTCATTACCGATGTTAAAACTGGTATAATATAGGCGAGACGGGGTTGCCGGTACGCTTAGGGAATCCCTCTTCTAATGGGTTAGAAATGTTTGTGGGTTGGACGACGCTGCTCGCCGCCAGAATCAAAATTCATTCGAGTAACACGGTTTGTTGATGGATGCTTTAAATACTTTTGAGGTTAATTTTAAAACCCCGGGCCTGAATTCTCGTTTATACAATTCGTGAATACCGAAAAGGGTTGAAACTCTGATTTTAATATTCTACGTACGCGTAATGGAAAATTTCGCTTTTAAAACGCTCCCATCGCGTTGCCTTTTTCCAAACGATGCTACGGTTTTACTTCAATTTACGAGGTCACCTAAACTAATTCAAATTTTCAACGCTACGGCGAAAAAAAAAAAGAAAATCGTATCGACTTAAAAAATAATAAACTATAATTTACTAAATACGTGTCCGGAATGTAAAATTTAATATTTAGCGGTATACATCGTCGCACACAGTGGAATACCTAACCTAATAATAAATTTCTTACTGTTGCCAAATTTTCTCATATAATACGTAACATTGTACAGCATTTTTAATGGCTAATACACGCATTAAAAAAATTATCTAATGTAAAAATAATACTTTATTAATAGTTTCCATATCGTACCTTTTCAATTTTCCTACACCAACTCATTATATTCAATACTTACATCTTTATGAACTGATATTTGGCAAGATGAATCCCAAAGGTGTAGGTGTCCATAATAGATAACCAAACCAAGTGAATCTTTTAACAATTATGTTTTTTAACAGATCGTATATTGTGTGTTAATACTCAACGAGTTATAAGTGAAAAAAAGAAGACCTCTATAGGGTCGAATTAGTCAATTTATTATATGCGGGCGAGCTCGTTCTTCTATATCGTTTCGACAGATGCGGTTATTTTTCCATACCGCTTGGTGGTCGATGAAAAGAGTAATTCCCATGAATTTAAATGAATCGTCGGTAATTTTTGAAAGAGTTGATTGCGGTTTGTCTCTATGTACATCGAACCAAAGATGGTTGTTTTTCTACTCGAAAGAGATTTGATTGCGTGATCGAAAATCGACTCCGATGCGGGGATTTATTCGTTGGAAAAAAATCAAAGCTTATCGTGAGACGATTCAGAAATGAATTCAGAAATATTTGAAAAAAAAATCTTTTATAATGCCCGTGGATTCGCGTAAATTGACCCTAAGTCAGCTAAGAAAAATGGTAATTCCTCGTTGTGCCTTAGTAAACGTGTTAAACAAGACTGGTTTTTTTTTTGAATTTATTTTTTAAATCTATTTTAATAGTGGTACTTGTATTTACAGAAAATGTCCATTACCTTATTTTCAAATACCAGATTTACTCCCTAAAATAACTCGCAATTTTCGAGGAATTTTTACCATTACTTTTTTTTATTTTTTTTTCAAAAAAAAATCGCTGTATTGAAAAATATAATAAAATTTTACAATTTGAAAAAGTAATTCGATCAATTTTAATTGTATATCCGTGATTTTTCGACCCCTGAATTTCTTAAAACTAATTTTAATGAGATATTTGGCGTAGTAAAATGTAAACAATCATGTAGCCAAGATTTTTTTGAAAGGGGTGAGGAGGGGGAGAGCAAATTTCTTGATTTCAGATAATCGTTTAGAAACACGGTTCGGATTTTTTAAAGAAAAGAAAGGATATTGAAAAATTCAAGATATTTTATTCAGGATATGTGTTCCTTTTCCTTAAAATAATGCCCCCCCCCTCCATATACCATTGAATATAATATATGCGAATTTCTGGATTTATTTTCAGTATGTAATATTTAGTTTTATATAAAACTGAAAATATAAATCATTTCATGAGGTAAAAAATCCTATCTAAATTCTGTTTTTGAAAATTTGAAGAGACAGATGATTTGGTGATTATTTCTGATTTGCATATTTTATTACTACAGTTTTTTCAATTAAATTATCATTTTATCGAAGCGAAAACAAATTAATTAGCAAATCAAGTGATGGAAAAAAAATTCAAATCATATAAGAAGTATTTTAGAATGAAAGGGAGAATCATCGAAGATGATAAATATTACAGAAAAAACTACATCTAAAAAAAAGAACTTTTCCATTCGACCGAACAACTCCAATCGAAATAAGGTGTAAACGAAAAATACCTCTTGGATGTCAAGTTTTGAAGATTCACCTACAGAACATCTCCGCCTCAATGATTATCCATCCGTGTACATCTTTTGATATCTCTCGAATTAGTATTTCAATTGGATAGATAAGAAATCGAACGTTCGGAAAACATTCGGCAAACGGGATAAAAATGTTGAAAAAACACGAAATATCCATAAAAACCTCCGAACATATACACGCAGAAATCAAACAACTCGTTCGCGTCTTATATAGGTATCTGATCTAAGGAATGATAATTCTCTTAAGCACGTGGTAGCCGGCTTGTAAAGTTGTAACAGGTGGAAAGTGTAAAATTAATTTAGGAGTCGTTTCGGTGTAAAGTTGTTCTTAAAGGGCAACATTTTAGTGAGGGGATTCGATTTGTATTGATTATCGTTGATCTTTTGTGCGTCGTTGAATAAGCGAGGAAGTGACTGCGAATGTTTGTGGGTGGGAGGGAAGGGGTAGTTTACTTGGTGGCATGAAGTATGATTGTAGATTGTAACGTCGAGATATCGAATTTAAATTATCAAGCATTGAAGTTGAAGTATCGAAATCGAAATATGTATTGAAATCGAAACATCGAAATTGAAATATCGAAATCAAAACATTGAAATTTAAACATCGAAATCGAAAAATTGAAATTAAAGCATCAAAGTCGAAATATCGAAATCGAAACGTCGAAATCAAAACATTGAAATTGAAACATCAAAATTGAAATATCAAAATCATAACATCGAAATTGAAACATCGAAATCGAGACGTTGAAAGTAAAGCATCGAAATCGAAACATCGAAATTTAAATATTGAAATCAAGACCTCAAAATCGAAACATTGAAATTGAAGCATCGAAATCAAAACATTAAAATTGAAACATTAAGATTGAAGCATCGAAATTGAAACATCAAAATTAAAATATCAAAATAAAAAAATCGAAAGCATAACGTCGAAATTGAAATGTCAAAATCAAAACATTGAAATCGAAACATTGAAATTGAAGCATCGAAATCGAAACATCGAAATTGAAATATCAAAATCAAAACATCGAAATCGAAACATTGAAATTGAAGCATCG